>CAUYQV010167536.1:0-30000 GCA_963574575.1 Galagoides demidoff | reverse complement strand
GAAACTCATTAACTAGTTTTGCATGTTTCCATGCTACTTTCTCAAAAAGAAAAATTAAAACCTGCAAGCAAAGTCGTTACCAAAATTCCTTCATCAAAATTTAAAAAAGCAATTCTTAACCGTTAAGAACAACATGTTCCATGCAACAGTGACCCCAGTTTAGACAGAAGACCCCAATAGAGACAGTTTGAACACGTAAGCAAGTTTCAGCCAGGTTTCACCATTGTCTTAAAGGTAAAATTTAATTTTATGCAACTAGCCATCTGTATTTTTCCCCATCTCCATTTTGACTTTACTTAGGTTTGCTAAAGTTTTGCATTCTTCTATAAAATTCAGATTTTTAAATATGGGTTTCTTATGGGTCTTTCATTTGGTGACTGGTTAGCAGTGTGTTGGCCATCTTTGGTTTATAAAGGATGTCTTAACCATGAACTATCAAAGGGGCTAAAATCAACTTTCTTTAGAATTCTCGCGTTTTTCTTTTAATCATTCTTTTATCTATACTAAATCACTGCACATGAATTAGAACCGCACATCACAAAATTGCACAGGGAGTACAAATATTACATCCAGTCTGCATAAAATCGAATTCCACTACCGACCAGATCACAAAATGGCTGCACTCTCTAATCTAAAACTAATTTGCATATTGTACACATGTAAGACAATTTTTTTAACTTGAAGTCACAATAATGCATGCAAGTTTGCTTTAAAAACAAATTTTATAATTTGTTCATGCTACCTAGATTCAAGAGAGCTTTTTTGAACATTTGCAATACCTCGCCTCTTGTTAGTTAATAGTTCTAGTGCATGCATATGGTGTATACAGGTAAGTAAACATGCATTTTTTTTCACATTCTAAAACTATGGCAGTTTAGGCCATATTGTGCTGCCTGCATTTATCTGCAATGCAGTGTGTCTCTAACGCTCTCAATCCCGTATTAATAGGTGACATTTACACATAACACCTATATAGCAGCAAAGCTAATACAGCTTGTGATTAAAAATGTTTAAAAATAGCTAATAAATCAGATTATCTTGAGGTATTATTTCTTGCAAGTCAAAATGGAGAGCAAAAAAATCAACCCTAATTTTTAGTTTATGTATACACTGAAAATAGCAACAATAAAAATAAGCATTTGTAGCAGACATATTCCATCTTCACTATTATTTTGCTACCTTTGGTAAATTACTGGGGCAGATCTTGAAGTTAAAAACCCATGTTTAGAAATAAGTGCACGCTTCCCCCACTATTAGCAGCAGACTGTGTTGCCCCTACGCAAAACATTCTCACATCTAATTTTAACTTTACATATAAAAATAACTTGGAGAAAATACAAAAAAACATTTTATTTTAACATGAAAATATCACAAAAATTAGTAAGCCTGAGATGTAGGGTTTTGGTGAAAAACAAGAGGCTTGTAGTGTTTTGGCTGCTGATAAAGATGCACGTGTTGGTAGCTGGGGTGAAAGCAGAAGAACGCACTTATTTCTTCTGCACGTCAGTCTCTCTGGACACATACGCCACATGCACCTGTCCTTCCTTGTCACACAGAGGCCGATCTGCTCTTCTTAGTTCCAGCGGAAGTGGATCTGACGGGGGCGATCAGCACCTTCCTTCACCAATGGCTTATGGAACTCACGTCCCGCACGAGAGTGGATATTCGCCCAACAGAACTCACAGTAATACTGCAGGCAAGTGACGTTGGCACAGAAAAAGGGGGCGAATTTCCCACCGCAGCGTGCGCCCTGGCACTCGTCACACATCTGGTCATCCAGCACGTATGGCTTTACTTCCACCTAGAAAAAGAATGGAAACAGGGCTCATCAGCCTCTGCTTCAGAAATCAAATTCAGTGATTACTTAAAATGTTTAGTGTTCTAGAGAAAAAGATTGGCATTAAAAGCTGAGAAAGTGGGCAGTTTCCTAAGGAAGCAGCTTTATCATATAGTAAATTAAAAACATTAAATCATTTTGTTCTTGTGCTGATTGTTGTTTTAAATATAATGTTACACAGTCTATAATATCACATATACACCATTTCATCCTCAGAAGTCACTACGGGTTAAATGACGAGCCCTTGATTGGGGACTTTATGTCCATATGTCTTCTCGAGAGGACTATAAACTAAATGGTGTTATGTTTGAAAGGCAGAAAAATCTTTTAAAATCTATACAAATCTAATTGATTTGCAAAACATTGTGTCCTTACTGTTCATGAAGTAACATCTTTGAAACACCTGTGTGTTAGTATTTTCAGAGGCAGGAGTGATTCTGAGTGAGAAACAGAAGGGATATCAAATCGTCATGGGAGACAAATGTTTTTCACCCATTTTCCCCTCACTCCAATACCTCCTGTGCCATGGCTGAACCCTAAAGAGCGGCTGAGGCCAGGTAAGCGAGTGCCACAGCCTGCCTGGAAATAACTGGCACAGACAGACAAACCAGAACTGAGGGGAATCTTATCGAGGGCACCCTAGACTGGTGACTGTGTAAGATACCAAGTTCCACTGTGAAGGGCTGACTTTTCCCAGACTTTTGACAGGAGTCAGCTCTGAACGACAAACCTTCAACCTCAGTTTCCACCTCTGTGAAGTGAGAATAAACAGCACCTGTCTCAGAGTTGGGAGAATTAAATCATGCACGTAAAAGCATGAGATAGTGCTTGGCACTTGGCAAGATAGTCTGTAAATTAGTTTTAGCTACTGTTAGCTGTAATAACCTTGGCCTTCTTGAGTGTAATAACTTTATGAATTGAAGGTTATCATCTTTGTTTAACTGTTCCTTAGGAGAGGATAAAAAATTGAGTGGTGTGAAGAGCCGGATTTGAGATAAAGCAGAGGTAGCCCACAGGAAAGTAGTAATTCTACGACTACTAATACTAATGACCCAACAACTTATATTCTGAATGAGTACTACTGAAATGCTTTTGAATGTGAGCAGAAATGTATAAAGGTGTCTGTGAAAAGAACAACAAATTGGAAATAACCTATAGAAGAACTAATTGGAAGATAAATATTTGGTAGGAAGGCAAAGGAATTACTTTGCTGTTTATATTCCATTGATTAGGGTTAGGATAAACATTTTATATACATTGGACGTTTTTCTTTTCTGAATTGTCTGTATCTTTGCCTATTTTCCTATTTGAGTTTTCCTCCTTTTTAATTGATTTGTAATGCCAGTTAAAAAATTTTTAATCTTTTTTCCACTGGTCTTTGAGTTTTAAAATACTCTTTGACACACATTCTAAAATATTTTGCTCAATCTTTATCTCTCAACTTTTTCCTCTGTGGATTCTATTTCCTTCCCTTTGCCAGCCTTCTATTTCTGACTCACTGTCTTCATTACAATTATCATCGAAGAAGAGCATTACTATGCCCAAAGAGCAATCAAGACAGCAGGAGGCGGCCTGGCTTTCACTTTTCTAGACTGTAAACGCCATGAGCACGAGCATAGCAGCAATGACTCCACACCCAGCCCCTAATACCCCACAGAACACCTGGCACTGGGAGAAACTCCGTGAATACAGGAGTGAATGGGGCCTGTGTCCTGGCTCTGTCACGCTGAAGCCAGGGTCTGTGGTGGTCACACTACCTCATAAAATGCCAGGTGCTCACAAATTTCTTAAGGCAAAACTGTTCAAAAAAATTTTACCAATACAATGACTTCTAGATATTAGTTTAATAAAGCTAATCTACTTAACTTAAACTCATGGACTTTAAAAGGTAGAAAACTGAATTCCAAACCTACTTCTGATTAACAGTTTCTGACAATTAGCACTCGTATGTGCAGGGAGCTTCCTGGACGCTGCGCCTGGTCCTGTTTCCTGGGATGAAGTCCTTTCCGTTCTCAGATGACCTAATTGGTAATGTTTTGTCACCTGGACTTGTAACCTATGAAATGCTTAATAATCAATGATTCTCTAACTTGAACATAATATCACTTACTTCATTATCTACTGGAAGTTACAGAGGATTATATAACGCATGGAATAACATGCTAAAAAATACAAGGACTTAGCCATCTGTGGGGGTTGTGTTTCTGAGCTATGAGAGATAGCAAATTCAGTCTCCAGGAGTCCAAAATTAAGCTGAATAAACAATTCTAATTCTCCCCAAATAGGTATCCTAGATATCTCTGAGTTGACAGTTACACATTTAAATTTAATCTTTTTATGGCTTAATGACTATATTCTTATCAGAGAGATGAAAGTCATAAAGATCAATGGCTTAACAGTTCTTTGTATAAACAATACTAGTGACTTGTAAAGTACTTACGGCTCAAATTCTTTCAAATAAAGATCAACATCTTGTAGCTTAGAAAACATGGCTTAGAAAATAAACTTTTCTCTAGGTATTGCAATGCCTTTTCCAGAAGGCATGTTTTTCTTAATTCACCTGCTCTGCATCCTGGCTATTCTGTTCCAAATAATCGGCCCTTCACTCTCATGTTGGAAAAGAAGAACTCTGTAGGCACAACATGGCAATGATCTTTTCCTTCTACTCATGCATATTAAAGAACCATAATGATAGACTATGTAGACAGCTTCCTCTCTCTAGAAGGAGGGGTTGGTCAGAGGAGATGGGCGTCCTTGTCTATGGCTGTGCATCTGTACCCCTTGGGGAGTTCAGGCTCTCCTGTAGCCCCGGCTGCATCTCAGACCAATTACAGCAGAATCTCAGGTTGACACCCAGATGTCAAGACTTTCTAAGTTCCCACTCAGGTGACTAATGTGCAGCTGAGGTTGAGAACCACAGGAGAACCACAGGACTATAGGAATCTAAGGTTCACACCAGTTCAAAAAAGCTACCTATGCATATCTGACTCCAAGGAAAGGCCTTCCTCTTAGATACAACTTTTGTTTGGCAACATTTTAAATAGCAATGCAAATGAAAGAGCCACTGTGCATTTGTGAACTGGACCTATGCTGTGCCCCCTTTCTAAATGGGAGGGAAACTACACTGACCACCGCCTCTATAGTCTGTGGTCTATTTAATCAGTTAACCAGCTTTCCTGCCCCCTCAATAGTCTTTTAAAGTAAAAAAAAAAAAAAAAAAAGTCTCATATGAGGCTTCCAGAAACTGTTGCACTAGCGAAATAAGTATCCACTTAAGTTGTATCTAATTTAGATAATAAAAATTTATTTTTTGTACATTCTCAGTATATCTTAGCTATGCTATAAATGTAAACATAATTTTAGAATACTGCTTGGCTATGTATAGGAACTATTCACAGATTTTAGTATGAAATAGATTTGTTAAAAATACATCAGTTTTGTTCGTCCTTCTCCCCTCTTTAGACAGTTATCAGTGTTTAGAATTATTCAATGGGGTGGCTTCCAGTTATCATTCCTAGGCCTTCTTAAAAGTTCTTATTGTGGAAAAAAAAAAAGCTCTTGTTGTGATGAACTAAGTCATACTACTAAGAACAAACGTTTTAGAGTTTAGGTCAGTTATTTTAGGAAAATACGCACTATGTGATTTTGTTTTAGATTTTATGATAAATAAAAACCAACAAGTAAATAGCCCTCTGTGCCAAGTTCTGTTTTAAGTACTTATATATGTGTGAATTTATTTAATACTCAAAATAACCGACATATTGTTATTGTTTTCTGCTTAAAAATAAGGAAAAAGCAGCACAGAGAGTGTTAATCTGCCCATGGCTACAGAGCAACCGGTCGACCGATCCCAGTCTTCCGCCTCCCTGGTCAGAAGGACAATTAGACCTTAGTGACTGTTAACATTTTGATAGGGATGTAAAATGACTTTTAAAAAACATTTTATCTTAAAGTTTAAAGTGTGCTCAAGAATCTTACACTTTAAGGACATTTTGGTACACTAATCATTAACTCTTGAGAGTTAGAAGTAGTATTAAAAAACAGTGCTTGAATTATATTAATTCCCTCACCTTATTATAGGACATAAGTGATTCCCAAATTGCAACTTACACGTTTATCGATATCGCCGTGCTGGAGCTGGACAAACCGTGCACTGATGGCCGCGATGTAGCTCTGCTGATTGGAGAAAGCCACCCGCCCAGCACCTTTTGGGTACTTTAGCTCAGGATCTGTATCGATTCCAGCATAACAAACTCCACCATACAGCCGGTCCATGATCATAGCAAGCTCCACTTCAAAAAGAGAAGAGGGTCGCGTCAAATAAGAGAACACAGCAAATCAACAATTTCTAAGTATGTTTTCTTAAAAAGTAAAAGTCAATAGGATGCTGACATTTGACCAGGAGAGGGACAGCAGACAGTAGGCAGCTGTTAAGAACACATGAAGTTACACTCACCACTGCCACCCCCAACCACCTGCCAACACTGAACCCACAGCATTTTCTGTGCTGTCCCAGAACGACAGAGAAACCTCCATGCTCTCTTCTAACTCCCTCTATTCATGTGTGCTCCAGATTCCACACGCTGTCGCTATGAAAGGCGACTGTGTTGGCAATTCCTCCCTCCCCTTCTCTGCACTATCAGTTTTCCACTTATTCTGGCTCATTCCTAAGTATACTGTGATCTATCCCATCTTTAACAAAACAAAATCTCATAATCCTATTTCTCCTGCTCAGCAATTACTTCATTTCTCTGTTCTCCTTTATAGGCAAATTCCTCTTTTCTGGTACTCCCTAATCATTCTCCCCCATCTTTAGTCAACCCTTTATCATGTGACTGTCACACACCACGTTTCCATTTTAACGGCTCATGCCAAGCTCACTTCTCTCACTGCCAAACCCAGTGGTCAATCCACCTGCAAGCAGCACTGGACAGTCGCTCCCTTCCTTCTCTTTGAAATACTATCTCCATCTGGCTCCCAGAATATTATTCTACTAATTTTCCTCCTACCTCATGGACAAATTCTTTTCAGTCTTTCTTGATAGTTTATCCTCAATGTCCGAGTACCCTAACAGTCCTTGAGCCTTCAGCTACACTCCCGACTCTGGCGACTTCCTCCCGGATCAGTACCAGGCCTTAAATGTCCTCTGCATGCTGTCAAGCTCCTATTTTCCTATCTCTGGTCTAGACTTCTCCCCTGGATTCCAGACTCGCATGTGCAACTGTCACCTGGGCAACTTACGCTGACCTTCAACAGACACTGCACCACCGGCTGTGTTCACAGCAGAGCTCATCCTCTTCCCCTCCACTGAGTTTCTGCTGACATGGTCAGTGAGCAGTGGGAAGGATGAAGCTGTTCAGTCAGCAGCCCTGGCTTCTTGCTTGCTGTTTTTTCCCTCCTGCTGCATGTGCACCCCTGTGAGCCTGACTTTCAAAACAGATCCAGAATCCAACCTCCTCACCTCCATCTAACTAACACCTGTTTCAAGCTAACATCACTCTTCTTCTGATTCATGGCAATAGCTTTCTCTCTGTGCTTTTGAATCTTATCCTCCCAGTTTCTTTTAAAAACAGTAGAAAGACTTATTCTCTTATCGATAAAAGAATGTAGTACAGATAGAAGATACAACATATTTTAGCTGAAATTTGTACTTGGGAGTTCTGAATCATGCCACATACTTGTGTTCAAAACCAAGACCGCAACCTTGACTCAACTCACTCATCCAGAGTTCCTTAGACCTCTGTAGATGGCACCACTATCTACCTAAGACTGAAAACTGAGATTCAACCTTTGTGTTAACCTCACAAATACCTATGACATCTGTTTGCTTTGCTCTCTCACCCCTGCCACTACTAATCCAAGCTTCCACTGCCTGGACCACAGTAGCAGGGGCCTGAACTGGTTTACCCCATCTGCTTTCAACCTTGCGCCTGGCTCCATGAGCCAGTAGCCAAATTGTCCTTTAAAACTGCAAATATGCCGTCTCTTCTTTGCTTAACAATTCTTCCATCATTTCTCCTTGCTGTGAGCATCAGTATCAAATTAGCCCATTATACCTTTTGATGTGATTCCTGTTCACTTTTCCAATAGTGCTCGAGTCTTCCCCTTACTCCTCACATCCTTAGCCAGCCATCTGGGTATCTTTCAGTCCCTCCAAGATGCCCTGCTTCCCTCCACTAAAGACCTTTACATAAGGGTTTCCCTTTCCCTGAAACACACTAGTATCATCAACCCTACTCTTCCTGTTTAATCCCAGTAAGTCAGTTCAAATACAAGTCTCTTCAAGATATCAGACTCTACCATGTTCCCTAGCTGTATGTTCTGCTATTCCCTATAGTTTTTGGTTTTTTTTTTTGTAGCACCATCATGTTCTGTAAGGGACACGTATGACAAGTTCTTTAACACAGGTCTCCCAGACTTGGAAGAGGTGGCGCTCAGGGACAGAAGCATTCACACGGCATGTGGTCCCACGCCAGCTGCTTATCCAGGGGCCACCTACATCTATGTTACATTCCTAGATGCCATCTTTTGGTAGATTTTTTGTTCCTGGTTATTGATAAACAGAAGTTTATCACTCATTTATCTAAAGTGCTACTTTAGTTAACAGTCAAAAAACAGATAAAAGAGAAAAACTCTCATTTCTTCTTCAGATAACAGTATCAACCCACAGAAAACAGATCCCAAATTCTCATACCATAGAGAGTTATACTTAAAAAATCAAATCCTTCTTACAGAGTCTACTCGGAGTTAGCTACTACATTACTATAGACAGAGGAGATGGAGCACTGGACAATTCTCTAGTGACTTGGGAGTTTCAAGGAAGGTTCTCAGAATTTGCCTTAGATTCTGCAGCAGCAACTGCTGGAGCAGGAGTCGTCTGCCTTGCCCGCCCTCTAGCACTATGGACACAATCACCGCCAAGGGCCTACTCAGTGGACCAATTCATATTTAAATGATTTTTTTTTTAGAAAACAACATTTATTAATATTCTACTTACCAGCCCTTAGTGGCCTAGGAACACCTCCAACAAAAATTGTTTTTCGGGGATCCAAAGGCTGAGAACCATCCATTACAAAATCACTGTCACTTAAATTCCAAGGACGGATTTGAACCTATGAAGAAAATTACATTGGGTCTTATTCCCTTGATAACCGGGGAAAGAAAAAATGGTGAAAGCTAACAGTGATCATTTCCTTGTTAAAAAATTTTTAAGTCAGATTTGGAAACAAATTATTGCTATCATTTCTGATCTAGATAATATAAATCGTCTGGATAGTTCAAAGACTAAACTCTTAACATTAATAGTGTCACTGTTCTTTTCTTCATTAACAGTCATTTAAACAGTTTTGGGAAAGCTTGTCTTGGTAGCATGTACTTACCGGTTTGTCCTTGATGGTGGGGCTGGAAACACACAGGTAGAGCTTCCCATCCTCCTCAATACAAGCATCAATTAGTGCCTGAACGGAGCTCTCCTCTTGAAAGAGAAGGAACGCATAGCCTGGAAGAGCCATGAAAACGAGGTGGCACGTTACAGTGAACTCACCACACATTTCAGTACTATTGAAAAAAATTCCACGCTTTTGAAAAAGAAGAAGAAACTGTCAAATAAGATGACATTTTTTTTTGTTGGCCTACTTTTTATAGGCAAACAAAATATCCTATGTATTGAATAATATGCCCTAACACACACATTCAGTAAAGCCATAAGCTACTTTATAAATAGCACTTACTATCAGATAAAACACTAAAACGTCACATGAATTATTTCATTTGATTCTCACAGCAAGTTTATGAAAAATTATCCTAATTTTATAGAAGAAAAAACTGAGGAACTAGAAGCTAATTATTTCCCCAAAGTCAGCCTCATAGCAAGTAGACGGCTGAGAATTTCAAACCCAGGTCAGCTCTATGGTCTCCTTGGCCTTCTGGCAGTGAGCAGTTTCATGAGGAATTTGGCAGAATTAACCAGTCAAGTCTATTTGGAACTAAAGTTTACTATACTGCCTTCGAGGTAATCCAGGAAATCCTTTGTGTTTTTTTTTTTCTTCCAGTAGAGGAAAATTTCCAGTTTCATACAAACTTCCAAATGATACTTAAAAGGCTACCTTAGGGAGGGGGATGGAATGAATCACTCTCCTTCACAAAACTTGGGTCAGAACTTTTAAAACAAGACTTAACCTGGACGACCAATGGAACACTGTTTTCTAACTGTCCAGAGACTATGTTTGAACTGGCTCTAAGTTCTTGCTTAGATTCCCATACCTTTGGGAAATATGCCCCTTCCTCCTTGCTTTTGAACAACTAATGGTCCATCCTTAATCAAAACTCACATATCCAGCAGACACAACAGCTTCATTATAAAAAGACATTAATACGTATACTGTGAGTTTACTACCATGTGATGATTCCCAGGGGCTGGTCACTACCTATGACAAGACTTTTGTGCAGACACAGGCCCAGCACTGCACCAATATGCAGCAGGGCCACGCAGGCCATGTCTGTTCCAAAACCACGGGAAGTGTGAGGTCAGGTTTGCTCAGAGCTCAAAAAACACAGCTTATTGTCAAGAATGGCTTTTATGAGGTTGTGCTATAATCCCAGAACTCTGGGAGGCTGAGGCGGGTGGTCTGTTTAAGCTCAGGAGTTCAAGACCAGCCTGAGCAAGTGTGAGACCACCTTAATAGAAATAGCGGGGTGTTGTGTCAGGTGCCTGTAACCCCAGCTACTCAGTAGGCTGAGGCAAGAGGATCACTGTGTCCAAGAGTTTGAGGTGGTTGTGAGGTACGATGCCATGGCACTCTACCGAGGGTGAAGAATGGCTTTTATGCCACAAAGGTCTGATGAACATAGAAGTACTTAATTTTAATAAAATATATGATTGCCATTAAAAACCCTGAAGCCATCATATCAGCCTATACAAACAGAAATTTCCAAAGGTAAAATTATGAAAATTAAAAAATGCATCATTAGATTTAATTGCCACAATTTTAATATGCATAAAAAATAAAAACTGGTTTTAAGGACCTAATTTTGATACAAACTAAAGATCTGAGAACTATAACTCTTTTGCTGTATTAATCATTATGAGGATGTAAGACTAACTTACTAAAATAGTATCTTAAATTCAATATTTTTAATACATCTAATTTTTGTGATATCTTGATTTTAAAATTTGTTTATATTAATATAAATGTATAAAATATTAATATTAAAAATTAAGATCATTTTAAGTATTTAACTAAATTTTTGCTATTATTAGAAAAGTTTCAGAAAAACTAAGCACTATGGTAGATAAATTATGACTTAGATAATACAAGCCTTTAGATTTGAAAACATTTTACCAAAAACTGCTCGTAGTTTCAGAATTTATTAAAGCAGGCTAGTAATCACACAGGTGAGTGCTCCTCCCTGCAGTGAAGACGTGTGTGTGGGGGGCTCAGCATCCGCGGGCTGAGTCACTGCTCTAACTAGAAGGCAGCTGCACCCACTGGATATTTCTATACCAGCATTTTGCAAACCATAGAAAATGTAGAATTACGAAAATGCTTAAAAGGTTTGGGAAAACTGGCTTTTGGCAATTAACTAAAATTATACCATAAAAAAAACTATGACTTTCCAATTCTAATTTTTTTGTTTTTTAGTTTGAGAAAATAAGCACCACAAAACCCACACTGACAACAGCAACAGCAGCAATGGCAACTCTCAGACCTGCCCCAACCCCCCCTTCCAGGATCTGAGGGCACTGTCCTCTCACAGGAACAAGTGTGTATGCAAGGACACAAGCACCTGTGTCCCTGTGTCCACCCACCTCATGTCTAATTCCTTTCAAAATTATACTGCAATTCCTGCCTACTACTCTGTTCAACTCTTTTTTATCTATCTAAATTACACAGTACATTTTAGATTTAATCCAAAACTTCTCAGTGAAGCATTCCTCCCATCTGCTTGAGATCAAAATAATTTCTCTATCCCACTGTATTTTTTATTGTTCATATTATTATTAGGTAATTATCAATCTGTGAATTATCAAGAATACAAAGGTACAAATGTTCACAAAGGTGAATAAAGATGCAGTTTTACATGAAGAACTGCCATTCATAAAGCAAGCACACATTTGTAAAGTCACAAAAATGTGATACTACAGCTGTTGTAAGTGTCATGACAGCCAGCTCAGGAGATGGGAGGGCCCACAGCAGGCAGAGGGGACGGCTCCAGATGGGTCCTCAAAGTCTTTCCTGATCACCTTACTCTGACAAGTAGGGGGTAAGAAGATGAAGACACACAGGAAGGAACCTTGGGGCTGGGGAGAACAAGGCCAGTGTGTGGGGAATGAGGGGGAGGAACAAGAAGCAGTGATACGAGATAAGCCAGAGAGAGGGGAGGCCAGGCAAGGCAAAGGCATTTTTGCCTTTATCCTAAAAATAACAGAAACCACTGAAGGATTTCCACAGGGGAGTAAGGCAGAGAGCACTACCAGGTGAGTTTCCCAAGACTACACGCCTGGGCTGTGGGAAGAGCCTGGTGAGGGTTGGGAGGACAGCTGGAGTCTGCAGGTGGGAAGGATGGGAGGTTAGGCAGGAACACCAGAAACTAACAGGCAGTTTTACTGAACGCTGATGATAAACATCATAAAGGAACAAGGTAACTCAAACTATGAATAAAAACAGCTTAAAACTAAGCTTATAAGTGAACATCTCAAACTGCATGGAGCTAATTTTTTCTCTTTAAACCAAGGATTTAGGGCCTCCAAGTTCAGTAAACTCCAGAGTATATGGAAAGAGGTAAATAGCTTTAATCAGAATCTCCAAGGTCTGGGATCCAGAATCCCTCCTCCAAAGATGTTCCTGAGTCCAGTAAGCATTAGTATCTAAAAGCACAAAGAAGGCACCGCATTATTCCACTTCCCCCAAACATTACACGGACTAGTTCGCTAGTAAGAGAGGCTCTACAATTCTCAATGACAAAAAGTGAAGATGACCCGTCTCACTCACCACCAGGAACGCTTAGCTAGTTTTGGGTGCCAGTAACTTCTCTATCATGTTTCTTTTCCCAGAATGCCAATCAGACCAGTTAAAAGATCTATTTGAGTCCTTTTTCTAGGCTTGATAATTCACCCAGGCATGCAAATAATAGTGTACATCTCTTTTCTGAAATTACACCGCAATGATTCCAAAGCAAAGTCTTTCCGTCTTCCCCTTTCTTTTATTCACTTCAGAGAATCTGCTATTAGCAATTGTGACTGATGGAATTAACGCCTGACTCTACTTCCCCTCCTCTGCTGGTCAGCGAGTATTCGCTCGCCCCACACATGGCAGCCTCCAGGGGGACCTGCACACGAAGGCAACCCAATTGGTGACTCCTGCACTCTGGTGACCAGCCACAGCGTCATCCTAGCAATGAGTGACTGACACAAGTAACTATTTTCACAGTCTTACACTCTATGTAACTGGGAGTTTAGAGAATAAACTTCACTAGTCACTATTTAGCTACCAACAGAACTGGTATGACTTACAGTGCTCTGCTATTATCTACCGTTGTCTAAACACTTACGTAAAATCTTGTACTATTTAAACTATTCGTAGATTTATATTTTATAAAATACAAACAAATCACATATATCTTAATTTTACTAGGTAGAAAGATAACTTTTTCATATGTCTGTACCAAGATACTTTGAAGAATACTTTAGACACAGAAAATATCCAAATATTTGTTGATTTGGGTCTATAAAATCATTACCAAATCATTACAGTGAAAGTATAGCAAGTCTCTTATGACTTCTGATGGGTTTAAAGTCAAATTACAACAGTTTTCAGGATCATTTGGCTTCCCTCAACCTCAGCTATTGGCCTAAATTACCCTATTAATGTTTATATACAGATATGCTCCTTTCAATGCTAAAGAAAAAAAAATTAGCAGAAATCAAAGAAATCAAAGCAAGTAGTTGTTTCTTTTGCTCTTGCATGTGTACAACCAATTTCCTGGCACACAGTAACAATAAAAGCCCTTACCTTTGGGTGGGAAATAGGACTTGCTTTCCGCCTTATGAGGCCAATCAACTACCAAAGGCCCGAATCTTCTGAAGCTGGCAGTTATCTCATCTGAACAAAGTGCAATCATATGCATTAGGAATTTTCAAAAAACAGATTATGCCAAATCTTATAGACAATAGAAAAAGAAGAAATCCTTCAAATTCATTCTACTACATCTGGAGACATCTGATATTAAAATTAGAAAAATATATTATTCTAAAGGGAAATTACAGACATATTTCACTTATAAATGTAGACGCGATATCCTAAACAACATATTAACAAGTTGAATTAGAAGTTACTGTTCAAATAAAGTACTTTGGTCAAAATTAAATCCAACGTATGTGAGAATTAGACACTTTTTTTTTTTTGCTTTTCCCCACCCCCTCGCTCCTTCTCTCTCTCTGATCTCCCCTTCCCCCACCCCCACCCTGTCATTAACTGGTCTCATATCAAAGTTGAATACATAGGATTCAAGTTTCTCCATTCCTGTGATGCTTCACTAAGAATAAGGTGTTCCACCTCCATCCAGGTTAGTACAAATGCTGTAAAAATCCCCATTTTTCTTAATGGCTAAATAGTATTCCATGGTATACATATACCACAGCTTGCCAATCCATTCCTGGGTTCAGGCGCATTTAGGCTATTTCCACATTTTGGTGATTATAAATTGAGCTGTGATAAACAGTCTAGTACAAGAGACTTTAAAATAAAAGTTTTTTTTTCCCTTCTGGATAGATGTCCAGTAATGGGACTGCAGGATCAAACGGGAGGTCCAGGTTGAGTTCTTTGAGGTTTCTCCGTACTTCCTTCCAAAAGGTTGTATCATTAGGAATTTGTTTTAACCACTGATATTAAGATAGCCTGTATTTTAAAGTTACTTTGAAAATTAATTAAAAAGTGTGAAATACCCTAAGATAAATTAGAACACAAACACTGAGAATAAGTCTAATACCTTTACTAAAAAGATATGTACAATCTCTTACATATCACAGTCAAAATAAATTCATTTTTAAGCAGCAAAATGGCTGAAATAATCAATTCCCCGTGAATGTAAAAATCTTATATAACATTCTATGGATACTAGTGGCTTTATAGTATATCAAACTGTAAATAGCACTGGCTTGAGAAAAATGGTGATATTATATTAACATAAAATTAAACAAAAGGATCTTTTACTGCTTTGTAAGTAAAACCCTTTATTGCTGCAAAAAAGATCTGCATGACAAGACATTAACCAGAGTCTGACCCATGTGAAGTTGTTTCACTGAAGCCCACACAGGTCAAATGGAGCGCTGTGTTCTGAGTTATGTCATTACATGGAAATCTCAGCGTATTGATTATTACTTAGAAAAAGTTTGTGGGTATCTGAATCACAACAGAAAAATTTCCAAAATGCAGCAGTATCTTCTCTATCAGGGATGAATCAGTGACAGATTTCCCACAACCGCACGTAGTTTCAGTATTTTTGCTCTTTATCTCGAATTATCTTTCTTTTGTCATATTTATCACACACGGTCATTTTCACACATTTTTATTAACCTTTGTATGATCTGTACTTCCTATTCATGTTTCCATTTCATTTTTGGGTTTTACAGCCTCTTTCTTACTTGATTCCAAGAGCACATTTATCCTTAAAGAAATTAAACTTCTGACTGTCATGCAAAACAGATATGGTTTCCTGGTTGCTTCCATTTATTTGCGCTGTATAGTGTGTGTGTGTGTTACAGTTACACAAAAAGTTTTAAGTGCTATATATTCAGAAATGTTCTGTAATTAAAAAAAAAAAGTAGGCTATGACCTAGATCAGGAAAATCTTATTATAAAAATGCTCACAGTAACAGCATGCATTATAAGATATAATCCATTATGCCCATATTTCAGTAAGTGACAGAATATTTAAGAGATAACTGCCCATTCTAACTCTAAAAACCTCTGAGAGGTAAAACATTCCATGCCCTATTCACATTTATATTCCATTTTTAAGATTTTTAACTTTGTGGTTTCTGTTAAAGCCCAACCGCCACCTCACCTTCATCGATGTCTGGAGGAAGCCCGCCCACGAACACCTTGCGAGAGAAGCGTTCTATTCGCTCTCCGTTTTGATGAGCTGAATAGCATGTGGGTGAATTTAAAACACCAACTTGATCGCTGTGACCATCATCCAGCAAGCCGTCGTCTATGGGAAAGAGGGAAGAACGACCTAAAATATAAGAACAAACAGATCTAAATCTCAGATCTAAGAAAATGACAAGGTAAAGACAAGCATCTAATGACAAATTTAAAGATGTAAAAATTAAGGTGATGTAGGTGTGAAAAGAAATTAACAGATGGTATGTAGTTTTGATTACCTGGATTTAAGAGAGAGTCTGAAGAAAGGTTTAGAAATAAACAGTTACATGACAACATTAAAACTGCAAAGGAAACTTATCACTACAATTTGTTACGGACAAGCAGAGTTAGACCAGATAGGGAACCAGAGAAACCTTTCAGAAAGTGGTGGCAGGAGGAGACGACACCAACTGCACAGAGGAGAGGGTGTGACAAAAAGGCTCTGCAGAGCACAGCAGAGGGAGGAGGACAAAGGCAGCCAGGAATGCTGCGCGTAAGGTCTCCCACTAACTCATTACACATATGCCGGCCACGGAACAGGAGACAGGGCTTCCGCAAGTGTACAGAACAACAAAAGGTTTCGCCTCTAGGACTTTGTTCCAAGTTCAAGCCCACCCTCAATAATGCATCCTTTTACAGGGCACATCCTCTACAAGCCTCTGAGGCAATCTTAATGCCAGATATTCTGGGAGTATAAAAAAAAAGAAATAAAATGACCTAATAAAGTTCCTACACTGCTGTGAAGGAATGTGAACCAGGAAAGACAGCACTTCTGTATGTACCCACGGTGCCCACCTGTACCAAAGCTTCAGGGTGCTCGGGGAAGTGTGCGGGAGGAAAGCAGCAGTCTTGCCAATGAAAAAATTTCTTCAACCTCCAAGTGAAATTAGACAGCATTTGTGGTAAAAGAGAAAAGGTAGCAGTGCTAACTGAGGCCAGTAAGAGGGCAGGGGGTTGACAGGTAAACATTATTTCATAGGAACATAGTTTTGAGTTAGTTTTCCACGTGAAAGGAGAAACATTTTTAAAAGTAGGGAAAAAATTAATTTATTTAAAAAATAGGGAGTGGTCAACGTTGGATGAAACATGTTGGAAACGAGAAGTGTAAACACAAACCAGAAGCCCTTTGAGGGTCGCCGTGTCCTTGATGCCAGGCTAAGGAGACAGGTTGTAGGTAGTGATGAAACGGAACCGCATATAGGGGTTCAAGGAAGACTTAACTGCTGTGCTTTAGGAAGACTTGCCTTAGCAAATATGGAGAAGGTGTTTGGAAATGAGCAGAGAGAAGCTGTGCAAAGCATCTACAAAGGATGGACCGTAGAAAAAAGCAAATGAAAAACAAAACAGGGAAAGAGGATAGAAGAGGAGGAAGCCACGGAAGGTTTCATTTATTTAATTTTTTTGAGATGGAGTCTTACTTTGTCACCCTTGGCAGAATTCTGTGGTGTCATAGCTCATACCAACCTCTAACTCTTGGGCTCAAGTGACTCTCTTGTCTCAGCCTCCCAAGTAGCTGGGACCACAGGCGCCCACCACAACACCCGGCTACTTTTAGAGATGGGGTCTCGCTCTAGCTCTGGCTTGTCTCAAACTCGTGAGCTCAGGTGATCTGCTTGTCTTGGCCTCCCAAGTGCTGGGACTACAGGCATCAGCCACAGCACCTGGTCTCCAAGGAAGGTTTTAGAAAATGAATCAGAAGATAACTGAAGATAAGACTGGAAAAGACTAGAAACTGGTATCAGAAAGGGAAGTAAGTTAAGCTTTAAATATGTCAAGTTTCTCATGCTGACAGCAGATGCAGACGCACATCTGGAGGAGGAGGTGGGACATGGAGCAGAGAAAAGAAAGTGTCGCGTTTCTGAGAACATAATGTGGAGTCAACTCCATCAAGGTGACAGTTTAAGGCCTTGGTAATGCCCTTTTTCCAAAGAGGATGATGAGGACACCTCCTTAGAAAACATACAAGGAATAAAGAAAACATTCAAGGAGCTAAAGAGGGGTAAGGAAAGTAAAAAGAAGTCAAAATATTACTGTGGCAGAAGTTCTGAAGAAAAATAATGTAAAAGGAAAAAAGGCAATTAACCAATAACTGAGATATTAAGATCCTGATTTCTAACAATATTGGGCGACCATGCCTGAGAATGTGCATGATCTCTGAGGGCGGCAGTAGTGGAGCTGTGTTGGAGTCCAGGTGCGTGGAGTGAGCATCTGTGAAAGTACAGGCACAATAAAGACTGATCCTCAGAAATACATTAGGAAGTGGAGAATGCAATGGAGACAAGTTGTTTTTCTTTCATGATTAAACGAAGAATTTTTTTTGGATAGAAAGGCAATGTATACAATCTATACCGACCATCACACTATACACAGTATTAATAAATACTCATCAAATGTCATTAATGTGTTATCATATGAAAAATATGGCACATGATGACACAAGTGATGAGAATAAAGACAATTAAAATGTGACAGGCTGCACAGAGCTGGTTGGGGGCAAGAAGAAGGTAGCCAGTGCTTGTGAGAGTGAACTAGCCAGCTGGATGCTGGATACAAAAATGTAAAGTTTATAGAACATTAAAGGAAGAAAGCCCAGCTTTAATGTTTTAGTATTTTTTAGAGATGGGACCTCACTCTGTGTCCCAGGCTTGAGTTCAGTCGCAGAGTCAAAACTCACTGTAGTCTCAAGCCCCTGGGCTCAAGAAACCCTCCTACCTAGATCTCCCAAACAGTTGGGGCTCCAGGTGCATGCCACACCTGGCTGAGAAAGATCATTTTGGGTACAGAAGAAAGGGATTAATATAAAGATTTGAATTCAGTTTAAATAAGATGTTCTCAAAGAAACAGCCATATTCACTGAGTTGACTCTGTGAATACTAATTTAACTTTCCAAATCCTATGTCATCAGAAATGGATCAATGGATCAATGAAAAACAAATGTCAATATTCTCTGTGATCAATGGAAAGGAAGTTCTTCAACATGAGACTATTTTTCTTAATAAAATGAACCTAATCAAGACCCTTTAAAAATATTATTGTAAATAAAGTTAAACTTCAACTGAATAATTCTGCATTTTAAAACTAAGAAAAGGTAGAGAAACAACATGTATACCAACTTGCTTTTATAGAAGAAAATCCCAAATCCAAATTCTATACTCATTTCAGACACGCCAATACTTTGGAAGCTATTTTACTTTAAAACGTCTCAATATATACAAACTTAGCAGTCCCATAATTACAATAAACAAAGTCTTTCTAATAGAAATTGACCTTGAGAAAAAATGCAGATCATAAATATTTAGAGTCTAAATAGAAACACTGGATGCAGTGACATAAGAAATCAGTATAAGCAATGTGACAAAGAAAGGTGACTCAAAAATGAACTGAATTTTTATTAACTATATTAAAACACTATAGTTAGTATAACTGTTAAAAAGTCTGTAACTTACGCGTCCATAGTCTATTAACCAAAGTTCAACTAAACAAAAGGTATAATAAAAAGGCTAAGAACATTATATACACTAGCCATACTAACAAGAATCTTCATTGCTGGAAAATAATGCCCATTTTCTTTCAAAAAGTGATAAAAGCTACTGTTTTAAATACTCATTTAAAACTGAGTAACTAAGTACATATATCATCAATAAAAATATTGCTTTTTACCTTGCCAATTACCCTCCCCCTTAACTTAATATAACTATAAAAGGAGAGCTATTAGATAAGTTGTGTCTACTGTTGTACAGTGCACTTTAAACATGCTTCCTAAGGATGATACATTCATATGGTTTCAGGTTTTTACATCTCAAAGGAAGAAAACCGATTTTTATGATGTAATAAAACACACATATCAATTCTGCAGAATGCAGCACAAGCTGTGCTTAGAGGAACATTTATAGTTTTAAATGTGTATCAGAAACAAGATATGCTTAGAACAAATCATCTTAGTTTCTGCTACAAGAAGCTAGAAAAAGAACAGTAAATTAAAGACAGAGTAAGATGAAGGAAATAAAACCCTAAGACAGTGACATAGAAAGTAAAAATTAACATTAAAGAAAAGTCAATAAAAACAAAAGTTAGTTCTTTGAAAACTTATAAAATCAATACACCCCAAGGCAAAATTTATCAAGAAAAAGAAAGAAAACTCAAATTACTAGGTATGAAAGAGGAAACATCAATCAACACAGAACACGGACATAAAAGGCTAAAAAAGGAATAGAACTCTGTGCTAGTAAATTCAACAACTAAAGGAAATAAGTTCCTTGAAAATATAACCTTTCAACACTGGTAGTAGAGAAATAAAATCTGAATAGTTCTATATCTGTTAAGGAAATTAACGTCAGAACTTAAAAAGAAAACTAAAACAACAAAAACCTTCCAACAAAGAAACTTCAGGCCTATATGGCTTTGCTGATGAATGGAGATTTCTAAAGAAGAAATAACAGAGGTTTCACACAGATTCCTTCAGAGAATAAAGAAGTGAGGAAACACTTCCTAACTTGTTTTATAGCCCTTACATTAAAACCTGACAACAACGTTACAAAACTACATACACCAATACCCTTAGTGATACAGGTGCAAAAAACCTTAAATATATTGGCAAAGTAAATCCAGAAATTGATGAAAATGGAAAAAATATCATAATAAAGTGAAGTTTACCCCAGGAATGTAAAATTCATTGGTCATCAGAAAATGATTACTGCGTATGTACCACATAAACAACCAAACTAGAAATGCCATAAATCATTTCTGCAGATGTAGGAAATGCATCTGATAAAATTCAATGGCTACTTATAATGAAGAAAACAAAACCCAAAACCCAAAAAACTCTTAGGAAGTTAGGGGGGAATTTCCTCAATCTGATAAAGGGAATAAAAAAACAGAGTCAAAGTCTTTAATGTAAATTATCAAATGCTTTTCCTTCCCAGGTTTGTAAGGAAGTTCCCTCTACTTCTACTCAACACTGTAGTGGAGACAGAACCAGCAATGAGAAAAATATAGTCACCAATATTGACCAGAAAAAAGCATAACTGTCTTTATTTGCCCCAAACACGACTGCACAACAGATACCAAAGAAATCAAACTACTGGCAATAATTGCATTTATTCAAGGCATAAACATGAAGTTAATTTATAAAATGCAATTTATTTCTAAAAGCTAGTCAGAAACAATTGGGAAAAAAATAAAATATTACCCTTCCCACCTCATCAAATTCCACCAATACCTACTAATAAATTTACTTCAAAATCCACCAAAGACCTACCAATATATATACTTCAAAAATATGAAAGACGTATGTATTGAAAATGACAGAAATTTGCTGAGAGAAATGTTACAAAATTCACATAAATGAATAAATAGGAAAAACGTGTTAGATGTAAATTCTCTCTAATTTTGAGTTGGGTTTATTATCCAATCTATAAATTCAGTACAATCCTATTTAAAATATCAGCACACTATCTTCTACAAATTTACAAGCCAATTCTAAAATTCATAGTAACTCAAAGGACTCAAGAGGTCAAGGAAAACATACACAGAAAGTTAGAGGATTTACATTACTAGATTTTAGAACTTTCTAGTTATAGTTATTAAGACTGTAATGTGGGCGGTGGCTCAAAGGAGTAGGGCGTCGGCCCTATATGCTGGAGGTGGCGGGTTCAAACCCAGCTCTAGCCAAAAACTGCAGAAAAAACAAATAAACAAACAAAAGTAATGCTAATGTCATTACAGATAAACAGATAAATGCAACACATTAAAGTCTAGAAATAGACCTATACGTATACAGTGATCGGTACTTTTGAAGGTACAAATGCAGTTCAATTGGAAAGGAAAATCTTCACAGTAAATAGGTACCCAGTTTGGGGTACGGGAACAATTTTAATTCCTACCTCACAAGATACACAAAAACAAATCCAAGAAGCAGCACAGACTTAAGTGTAAGCAAAAACAATAAAGCTTCTGGAATTTCTTCATGATCTTAGAAGTAGGTGATAATTTCTTAGGATTAAAAGGCACTAATGGTAAAAGAACACAGTGAACTAACTTCCCATCAAAATTTTTAAAATTTTGCTGCTTGAAGAAAAGAAATAACCAATATTAGAGCAGAATTAAATGAAAGTGAAAACAAAAGATTTGGAAGGTCAGCAAAACAAAAAGTTGGTTATTTGAAAAGATTAATATAATTAATAAACCCTTCGCTAGACTAAACAGCAACAGAAAAATAAGATCTTTAATAACTTCAATCATAAATTATAAAGGGGAAATAACAACAGATACCAAGAAATACAAGATTCTCAAAGATTACTACAAAAACCCTATTCCCAGAAAATGTAGAGGAAATGGACCAATACCTAGGAGCATGCTACCTTCTAAAACTCAACCAGAAAGAAGTAAAAAATTTGAACAGAACAGAATCAAGCACTGAAATAGCATCAATTATACAAAATCTCCCCCCCAAAATAAAACCCTGGACCAGATGTTTTCACACGAGAATTCTACCAAACCTTCAAAGAGGAACTAGTTCCTACATTGCCTAATCTATCCTAAAATGTAGAAAAGGAAGGAATCCTCCCCAACACATTCTATGAAGCAAATGTCACCCTGATCCTCAAACCAGGAAAGGACCCAACAAGAGAAGAAAAGTTATAGATCAATATCATTAATGAATATTGATGCAAAAGTATTCAATAAGATAATGGCAAATAGAATACAAAGACACTTTAAAAAAGTTATATACCATGATCAAGTGGGGTTTATCCCAGAGACTCAAGGTTAGTTCAACATATGTAAATCCATGAATATTATTCACCACATAAATAGAATAAAAAATAAAGACCATATGATCCTCTCAACTGATGCAGAAAAGGCTTTTGATAATATCCAGCCTACTTTTATGACAAAAACACTCAAGAAAATAGGCTTAGGTGAGACATTTCTTAAACTGATAGAGGTCATCTACAGCAAACCCACAGCCAATATCATATTGAATGGAATAAAACTAAAAGCATTTCCACTCATATCTGCAACTAGACAGGATGCCCCCTGTCATGACTGTTATTCAACATAGTGCTGGAAGTCCCAGCCATCCAAATCTGGCAAGAAAAGGAGATCAAAGATATTCAAATGGGGAAAAGAGGAGGTCAAACTCTCACTCTTTGCAGATGACATGATCTTATACCTGGAAAACCACCAGGACTGCACCTGTGGCTCAAAGGAGTAGGGCGCCGGCCCCATATGCCAAAGGTGGCAGATTCAAACCCAGCCCCAGCCAAAAACTGCAAACAAACAAAACAAATGGAAGACCATACCATTGGGAAGAATCAACATTGTTAAAGTGTCCATACTGTCCAAAGCAATCTATAGATGTAACTCAATCCCTATCAAAGGAACAAAGTCATACTTTAGACAACTAGGAAAAATAGTAGTTTGATTCATATGGAACCAGAAAAAAACCCCAAATAGCAAATATAATTCTTAGAAATAAAAGCAAATCTAAAATCTAGAAATAAAAGCAAACCTAGAGACAACATGTTGCCAGATTTCAGGTTATACTACAAGTCTATAGTGATCAATACAGCATGGTACTGGCACAAAAATAGAGACATCAATCTATGGAATAGATCTAGAGATGAAGCCAGCCACATATCACCCTTTGATCTTTGATAAGCCTAATAAAAGCATGCGCAGGGTAAAAGAATCCTTATTTAACAAATGGTGCTGGGAGAACTTGGTAGCCACATGTAGAAGACTAAAACTCTCACTACTGATAAAAATTGATTCTGGCTGGATAAATGATTTAAATTTAAGACATGAAACAACAGAATTCTGGAAAAGAGTGTTGGCCTGGGAAAGGACTTTATGAGGAAGAACACCACCACCCCACCACCCCCCACAATTGCAGCCACACCAAAAACAAACAACTGAGATTTGATCAAGTTAAAAAGCTTTTAAACAGGTAAGGGTACCACAACTAAAGCAAACAGCCTTCAGAATGGGAGAAATTTTTTTCACGTTATGAATCTGACAAAGGCCTGATAACTAGAATCTTCTAAAATGGCAAACATCTGTAAGTGGACAAGAGAGTTGCACAGAAACTTCTCTGAAGATGACAGATGAATGGCAAATGAACACATGAAAAAATGCTCATCATCTTTAATCATCAGAGAAATGCAAATCTGAGATAACAAAACCACTCTGAGGTAACACCTAACTCCACTTAAGATTAGCTCATATTGTAAAGTCTGAAAACTGCAGATACTGGCATGGATGTGGAGAAAAGGGAACACTTCTACACTGCTGGTGGGATTGCAAACTAATACAACTTTTATGGAAAGAAGTATGGAGAAACCTCAAAGAACTAAAAGTTGACCTTCCATTTGACCCTGCAATCTCATTATTAGGTATCTACCCAAAAGAACAAAAATCATTTTACCACAAAGACATTTGCACAAGAATGTTTACTGCAGCCCAATTAATAATTGCCAAGTCAACAAATTGTGGTGTATGTATACCAGGGAATACTATTCAGCCACAGGAAAAGATGGAGAGTGCATCTTTTGTGCTTACCTGCATGGAGTTGAAACACATTCTTTTTAGTAAAGTGTTGCAAGAATGGAAAAACAAATACCCAATATACTCAATACTAATATGAAAGCAATATATAAATAATTACATGCTTGTATGAACAATAAAACACAAATATAGTCTTTTATGGGGATTGGAAGAAGGGGGGGGAAGGACGACTGACAGGAGGGAGACCGTTTGGCGGGTTCTCACCTAACGGGGCACAACACGAGGGTATGTAGCACGCCCCTGGGTGAGGGGGTTCTTTATAATTAGAACTTTTACCTTGGAAGTGAGAACAATAGAATCTAAAAATGTGTATCCTCGTATTAATTTGAAATTAAAAAATAATAAATTAAAAAAATTGCTGCTTATCAAAGATATTAAAAAAGCGAAATGGCAAGCAACACTCTACCAGAAACAGGATGAGACATATGAAGAATGCCCGTAAATGAAGACAGACAGCCCACTTAAACGTGGGAAAGGACTTCTAAGGCTACTTTATGAAAAAACAGGATGAAATGGGGTGCTAGTCCATGTAAAGATCCTTCGACATCATCCTTAGTCATCAGAAAAATGCAAATTAAAATCATGAGATACTACCTACATACCTACCAGAAGGGAAAAAGTTAAATAACCAACAATCCAAAGTCAGTCTCATACTCTATCAGAGTATAAAACTGGAAAACTGTTTGGCAGTTTCTAGTAAGGTCAAACCTCACACTTACTCTCTGAGCAAGTGATTCTACTCTCAGCTATTCATCCAAGAGAAGAGAATGCTTATGTCTACACAAATCAAAAAGGTACGCCAATGTTCATGGCAGCATTCTTCATAACAAGCTTCAAAGGGACAATAACCGAAACATGTATCAGCAGAAAAATGAATAAACAAAATGTGGCATAGTCATAAAATGAAATTGTACTCACCAATAAAAAAAAAATGATAAAAACCACCAATAGTAATTTACCTTCTATATAATTTCTGCATGAAGAAAGCGTCATATCACAATTTCTTTTTAACTTGAGACTTACTTATAATTACCCCAAAACAATTACTTATAAAATTTTAAATTTTAATTTTTGTTTTCTTTTAAAAGAATAGTATGAGCTCTGTCAGTGCCCATAGCTCAGTGGTTAGGGCACCAGCCACATGCACTGGGGTTGGTGGGTGTAACGCACACAAAAAAGTGCCAGGCATTGTGGTGGATGCTTGTAGTCCCAGCTACTTGGGAGGCTGTGGCAAGAGAATCACTTAAGCCCAAGAGTTTGACATTGCTGTGAGCCGTGATTCCATGGCATTCGACCGAGGGTGACATAGTGAGACTCTGTCTCAAAAAAAAAAAAAAAAAAAAAAATAGTATGGTTGTCCCTACAGCTGTTACCACGCAAATTAGAAGTGTTTTTATTTCACGAGATAAATAATCTTAAAGGTAGAACTTCCTTGCTTTAAAAACAAGTAACAGAGAAATTCTAAGGTTATTAATTTGCAAACCTATATACTCAAAACAACTCTATTGTAGGTAGAGCTGCATTATTTAAAGTGGCATCTTTGGGTCGTATGCTTTTCTATGTCAGAAATTACAACTTGATCTGTACACCAAACACTTTTTTATTAGTCTCTAGGAAGGTCTGAACTAAACCCAACTCAAAATTCTTGACCCTACTACAGGGCAACAAGGATGAACTGTTATATAGAAATGCTACCCAGTGATTTTAACTTAAAAGACATTCAAACACACTTGTTTATATGTAATATGTATATAGCCATATACATATGCATGTACATAAGCATAAATAGTCACATGAATGAAAGGTAAATTAAAGTTCTGTAACAGGATAAGTACAAATAGAAAATATGAGAAGATTAAATATTAATATAACCAAGGTTGGAGTGAGATTCTAACTAAAGGTTCTTTAAGACAGAATTTATAAAAAATGAGATAGTTTTAGACAGAAAAGGGTACAGGAGAAAAAGAAATAGAAAGATAAAGCTTCCTAGATGAAAGGTATTTCCTTGAATATTACAAAGGCTGTATTAAGGTAAAATACAGAAAACTAGAGATATTTTTAACTCTGCACTCAAAAGTCCTACCTACAAATGCAAATAAAATAGTTTACATTAAGTCAGCCACTTAAAGTGTACAATACAATTTTAAAGGTAAAACAGTGTTTGATTATACATGGAAGTAATACAAGAGGAAAGAGCAAAAAAAAGACTAAACCCAGGTGCCACTTCAACACCAGGGGAAGTGTCTGCAGTGACTTTCCTGCTGCCAGGGATGTCCCACAGGTCACCAGGCGCCTTCTAACATGAGGCACTGTGACAGGATCTATGTTCCTAAGTGGACTAAAAACATACCTCCTCCTAAGACAAACAAACAAAAAAAAAGGCAAAGATTTTGTAAGTGAGGACCCACCAAAATACTTTTGCCTGATAAGTGAGTTCACCAGAAATGCTTCCTGTGAAAATCGCTACGGCTGGGTGTAGGTGGAGAGCAGGGGTGGTTTGGGAGTGGTGGCATTAGGGGGATACTCTGGCTACTTCACAAGACTGCACCAAGTCAGAAAATCCTGTGTCAAATTTAAAGCAGTAAGTGGTATACTGTCTTATTAACAATTCTTTACTTATTTTACCATACATCTGAAGAGTTATACCCTATGAAAAAAGAAAGTCGAACCTCTTTAATTAAACTTCCTTAATGTAGAATTATTCCTTCTAACTTTCCATTCCATATGAAATCTACTAGCTCAAGCTTTGGGTTTACCTGGTAGAGAAGATTGCTTCCTAAGGGTTAGGACCACTAATTAAGGAATTTTTATATTTCTATTACTTAAAATATTCTATATATTTCTACTTCTTCTAGAGCACCAAAGCCCTTTAATTCTTTACTAACAGGGTGTGGTGTGCCATGGAAATGATTTGAGGTGCAGAGCTGAGGTTAGACTCCACACCTCCCTTCACATGCCCCCTCCCCCAACCTGAGACCAGTGTGTTCACTCTCAGAGTAAAATGGAAGAAACACTGAACTAGTGATAAATAGAGAAGAAAGACAGATAGTTCCTGGGTTTTAAAGGCAGCTCCCATGTGAGTCTTCCTCCTTCCTAAGATTGCCCCAGGCAGCTCTGACATGGAACTCTACGTGGCTCCAGGGGACAGAGATACACAGGTTCCAGCTGAAAGGCAGGGAAGGAAATCTTTTTTTCTTAGTTACTACCAGTACAATTACATTTTGATTATTCCCAAGGCATTTTTCATAAATTTATATCTAGAATCAGCTTAAAGTTATTATTGACACTATTAAGAAATTCAATTATAGAAAGTCATTTTGGTAGTAATGTGGTTTGACTGCAGCCAAGTGGGAAATATTTTACATGAAAACAGGTGACTGTACCTGGGCTGAGGCAAGTCAGAGGTGGCAGTCATAAGGAAAAGCAGCCCTTCCTACAGGGCGTTACAGTCAGACACTGGCCACCCTTCACTGCACTCTATCAACTCGGCATGCCATCTCCCACATGAACAGAAGACACTGCAGGGTGATTTTTTAAAAGACTAGTAACTAAACAAATGAATAAATGCAGTTTGTTCGATGGATTGAATTTAAAACACAAAACCCATAAAAGAGAGTGGGGGTTCCCTGATGGTGTCTATCAGTCTCAGATTGATATTATCCAGTATAGAATGGAGAAAATAAGTTAAAATAGGAGAAAAAAGCTAGATAAGTATTAGTAGCCATTTCTGAGTCAATCCTTTGGTATGTAGTTTTTTAAAAAGTGTGTATCACTTACTGTGTCAAAGTACTTTCAAATGCAAATAAAACCTCTCAGTAGCTATTTCTAATGGGTATAACTTTCACCTGAGTATCAAAATAAAAAATTTAAAAAGCAGACTCCTGCTACACAAAAAGAGGACCTACTAAAAAATTATTAATGGGGCAGTGCCTGTCACTCAAGGAGTAGGGTGCTGGCCCCATATGCCAGAGGTGGTGGGTTCAAACCCAGCCCTGCCCCCCCCCCAAAAAAAAATTATTAATGCCATTTAATCTGTGAGGAAAACTTGGGTATTGACTGTCCTTCCACAACACCCAGTAAGCGTGACGCCTGTCAGCTGTGTCCTAGGGCAGGCTTTACGCAGAGCCTTCCACCTTCCAGTGTTGGGAGGCAGTTCTGAAGCAGACACAATCTTTATGGCTTCTAGGGACAGAGATACACAGAATGGTGGCGATCACTAACTAAAAGCAGGGAAAGAAACTTTCACCGTTTTCTTAATATTGGAATCCTAATCTACAGTCACTGAACTGAGATGAAATAAATAACATTACTTCCCACCACCTTGGTTCCTGAGAACTTCTTAGATCGCAACACAGGAGTAGCCAAATTAGATTAACCACAAGTCACTGAAGTTAAAAGGTGAGAAGTATCTTAAAAAGATCCTGAATTGCTCTGTAGTTTCACAATTACCTAAAAAACACAGATTGCTGAATGGGTTGTTTTCAGAAGGACTAAAGCTCTAATTATTAGAATAGCATAGCGAATTATAAGCTAGTCTGTAAATCTGAAAATCACTCCTAAAATTCTAATCTTTCCCCTCTCTTCTTGGCTGGCTAATAGCAGGCTTTAGAAAGTTATTCAGCTTCAGTTTTCTAAGTCTTGAGCTTCTTATCTCCACTTATTTTTAGTTAGAAAACTGAAGAACCAAAAGTTTCAGTTAAACATTTGAAGAAACTAGATTCTAAAAATGAAGCTAAATTCAGACAATCTGGAATCTAAAATTGAAAATACCACTTAGGAATATAAAATACCAGTTGTGGTTGTCAGCGGGGCAGATGGGTTTGCGTGTTTGTTTTCAAAGTCCATACTCTCATGAGCGTAGGAGCAGAAGCTGGAGCCCCGGTACACATATACCAAATCTATCAAAGAGCACTATTACAAAGTCTATCCTCCATGGCTGATGAGAGCTTTTTAGAGGTCAGGGAAAACCCTTTATATTCAGCATAGCACTTAGAAGAGGCAGAACTATACAAATACCATGATTACAGCTCACTCAGGGCATCACGTAAGCAATGTAAGGTTACTTTTACTTCCTCTCATCCCATCTACTTTTATCACATGGAAAAGGAAGAGGCCAAGTTTTAGCCACAGAAAAGGTCAGCTGCTTTCCCAAGGAGTTTGATAATCCGTTGCATCACATGGTCCTAGCTTTTACTTAAGATTCTATGAGGAGGCTCGGCGCCTGTGGCTCAATCCGCTAAGGCGCCAGCCATGTACACCTAAGGTGGCGGGTTCGAATCCCCAGCCCGGGCCCGCCAAACAAACAATGACGGCTGCAACCAAAAAATGGCCGGGCGTTGTGGCAGGCGCCTGTGGTCCCAGCTACTTGGGAGGCGGAGGTAGGAGACTCGCTTGAGCCCAGGAGTTGGAGGTTGCTATGAGCTGTGATGCCATGGCACTCTACCCAGGGGGATA
>CAUYQV010167535.1:0-12077 GCA_963574575.1 Galagoides demidoff | reverse complement strand
TCTGGGGCCATCCCTGGTGGTCGTGTTTTAAAGAAGAGTGCAGAATTTTCTGAGCATTTCTCACTTCTCTGAGGAGGGGAAGGGTTGAAACGGGAGCAGCTCCCCACCCCTTCTGCTTAGCTACTCTTAGAGTAAATTCCAGAGCATTGACGCTCCAGTGCCTCTCTCTGGGAAGGTTGGCCGTCCTCCCTTCACCTTCATTCCTAGCCAAAGTACTTTAGGGACTTCTACAGATGTTCAAAATGAGGAATTAAGACCATTCTTTGAGGCAGACCTGTTGTCTTTACTGTAAGCCCTCAATTTACCAGCAGATTAAATTAGGAACATTTTTTACAAGCCCAAAGTGGCCCTGTAAAAGTGTTAACTAACATTATCTCTTAGTGGAAAACAGAGGCGACTTGCTTTCGCCTAGATGCACAATTTTCTCTATAGGAACACTTTGAAGAAAGTGGGTGTCCATCCTTACAAAATCACTCCATCCCTATGGCTCTTGCAGAAACTGCCAGATTCCTCCAACCCAGCCCCTCTTCGTGGCGTGCAGGAGGGCCCTGTGGACCTCAGCATGGTACGTGGCCAGCCTGTGACTGGCTATGGTGGTGCTGTCAGGGATTCAGTGACATCAGATCACTTAGCCAAGGGGCTGGCAATTAATCAGTGTCTCTATCCATGGCTTGTCAACAGTTACAAGGTTACATAGTGATGGAAAGTTTTATTTAAAAAAAAAATAGGAATTTCTAACACAAGATCAATTTCTTCTTGGCAGTCCTGATACTGTCACTTTAGGTAAAACTCACCACAAGCTCAAATCCCAGCTCAGTTCTTACCAGGTGGGTGTCCTCAGGCAAGTTCATGAGCTTCCTGGACTCTGGACCTTTCCACTGTGACAATACTAAACCCCTCTCAAAGGCTTGTGGTCGACTGGAAGTTTTAAAGTCAAACAGAAAATAAAAATAAGGAAAAGCAAAGCAGTAAAAAAGGTGTGTGTAATCCCTTCCCACTAGAGTCAGATGCGCCTATGACCAGAATGCTACTTGCCAAAACCAAGAAACAGATTTTCCTAAATGAGTTTTAAGAAAAGCTGTTAATTCCCTTCCTTTTATTTCTCATCTAATTCCTGGCAGGAGAACAGACAGAGGGAAATAAAACCCTGTGTTGAGTTGGCAATTTTAGTGCTCATATAACAAGACTGTTTTATTAGAAATCCTGTGAGGTCAGGGGGTCTATAAGTATGTAAGTGGAATCTTTAATTCTGGTTGTGTTTGAGCCAGGGCACTTGAGCTCTCTGGTATTGGAGTCCTGGAGTCTCACAGAAGCAGCCTTCAGTGCCAGCTGGTCCAACCTCCTCTCTTGGCAGACAGGGCGACAGAGCCCAGGGTTTTCACAGCCTCCCCAGGCTTTGTCTTCCTCATCTGTAAAATGAGGTGAAAGTCCTTACCTTGGAGGTTGGTCCAATGATGCTTGTCAAGTGAGAAGCCCTATATAAATGATTGAGAGGCAGAAAACATTGGTAATAAAGAGATGATATCTATACCAGACTGTTGGGTTTCTTTCCTGGTCAGTCTTATATTATTTGTGACCTTGGGTGAGTTACTGAATGGTTCTATCCTCATAGATTTGTTGCAAGATTAAATTATTTAATATATGTAAAACTCTTAGTGCTTGGCTTAAGGTAAGGGCAATACAGAAAAACTCTTATAATGGTTGTTTTGAAAGAGATTTTGGGGTTTCTACGAGATTGCCCAGTTAAACAGTGGCACAGCTGGAAATAGCATAAAAAAGTTTTGACTCCTAGCTGTGAATACTCTTTACCAAACCAATGTACTTAGTTACACATAAGTGTGCAAAGAGAAGAAGTATCCACTGTGTTTCCCCGAAAATAAGACCTACCCCCAAAATAAGCCCTAGCAGGATTTCTATGCATTTGTTAAATATAAGCTCTACCCTGATAGTAAGACCTAGTGATGGGCGTGGCTATGCAGATATTTCAGCGTGGAGAGGAAGAGATCCCCTGAAAATAAGCCCTAGTGTGTCTTTTTGAGAAAAAATAAATAGAAGACAGTTTATTTTCGGGGAAACACAATAGTTGCTTCCCGTTCCTTCCTGCTAGGGTTTCCCAGCAATGGCTCTTCATCCCAGCAAAGGCAGGGGGTTCCAGTTTGCAATTTCCTGGCCTTTGCAGACACTTAATGATCAGAGATCTGAATCTGCCCTGGAGATCCTAAGGCCAAGCAGTTTTCTAAGCTTGTGAAGTTTAATAAGTCCACAGGGGTGGCTACTTTCTGCAGTCACTGCTTCTGTTGATACTTCAGTGGCACTTTTTTACATTTTCAGTTCTTTGATACCTAGATACAAATTCTTTATATTACATTTTCATAAAATGTTAATAACTGGGGTGATTTATTTCATACTGGTACACACATGAATCTACATTTATAAAATTAAAAACAATACATAAATAGAGGCAAGTAGGAAGTCCTCAATAACATCTTGCCCCTTTTCCCACTGCATACAGGATGCGGTCAGTAAATTACCTCTCATCTGAGAGTCTATTACTTAGTTACTCCTCTCCCTGGAGGAAACCACAGTTATCAGCAGGCAGCTGTTCCTCCACTTAAAAAAAATACATTTAGGGGCAGCGCCTCTGGCTCAGTGAGTAGGGCATCAGCTCCATATACTGAGGGTGACGGGTTCAAGCCCAGACCCTGCCAAACTGTAATAAAAAAAATAGCCAGGCATTGTGGTGGGCACCTGTAGTCCCAGCTACTCAGGAGGCTGAGGCAAGAGAACTGCTTAAGCCCAGGAGTTGGAGGTTGCTGTGAACTGTGATACCACAGCACTCTACCAAGGATGATAAAGTGAGACTCTGTCTTAAAAAAATATATATACATGTATATATGTGTGTGTATGTGTGTGTGTATACACCCTCATAGACTGTAGAGCAGTGGTTCTCAACCTTCCTAATGCTGCAACCCTTTAATACAGTTTCTCATGTTGTGGTTTATGGACCCCCGACCATAAAATTATTTTCGTTGCTACTTCATAACTGTAACTTTGCTACTGTTATGAATTGTAATGTAAATATCTGATATGCTGGATGTATTTAGACAACACCTGTGAAAAGGTCATTTGACCCCCAAAGGGGTCATGACCCACAGGTTGAGAACTGCTGTTGTAGAGTATGATCACATAATGAAAACGCAATGAAATAATTTAAAATAAATGCAACTATACCTTAGCATTTTGAAGTCTTTTCTCTCTTTTCTAAGAAAATCAATTTATTCCATTTTCTTTTTCTTATTTTTTATTAAATCATAGCTGTGTACATTGATACAGTCATGGGGTACAGTGTACAAGCTATAAATTAGTTTCATAGTAGGGCTGAGTACATTGGGTATTTTTTCTTCCATTCTTGAGATGCTTTGTTAAGAAGAATATTTTCCAGCTCTATCCATGTAAACACGAAAGAGGTAAAGTCTCCATCCTTCTTTAAGGCTGCATAGCATTCCATGGTGTACATATACCACAATTTATTAATCCATTTGTGGGTCGATGGGCAGGTGGGCTTCTTCCGAGACCTAGCAATTATGAATTGGGCTGCAATAAACATTCTGGTGCAAATATCTTTGTTATAATGTGATTTTTGGTCTTCTGGATATATACCTAGTAGAGGAATTATAGGATCAAATGACAGGTCTATTTTTAGTTCTTCACAGAAACCTCCAACTCCTGGGCTAAAGCAAGTCTCCTGCCTCTGCCTCCCAAGTAGCTGGGACCAGAGATGCCCACCACAACGCCTGGCTATTTTTTTTTCTTTTTGGTTGCAGCTGTCATTGTTGTTTGGCGGGCCGGGCTAGATTCGAACCTGCCACTTTAGGTGTATGTGGCTGGTGCCTTAGCCACTTGAGCTATAGGCACTGAGCCTATTTTTAGTTCTTGAAGTGTTCTCCAGATGTCTTTCCAAAAGGAACGTATCAGTTTGCAATCCCAACAGCAGTGTAGAAGTGTTCCTTTTTCTCCACATCTACGTCAACTTCTCTGATTTTGGGATTTTGTGATATGGGCTAATCTTACTGGTGTTAGATGATATCTCAAAGTAGTTTTGATTTGCATTTCTTTGATGATTAAGGATGATGAGCATTTTTTCATATATCTATAAGCCTATGCACCTGTCTTCTTTAGAGAAGTTTCTCTTCAAATCCTTTGCCCACCCTGAGATGGAATCACTTGTTCTTTTCTTGCTAATATGTTTGAGTTCTCTGTGGATTCTGGTTTAAGCCTTTGTCAGAGACATAACTTGCAAATATCTTCTCCCATTCTGAGGGCTGTCTGTTTGCTTTACTTACTGTGTTCTTGGCCATGCAGAAGCTTTTTAGTTTGATCAGGTCCCACTAATGTATTTTTTATGTTGCTTCAATTGCCTGGAGGGTCCTCCTAGTAAACTTTTCGCCCAGGCAGATTTCTTCAAGTGTTTTCCCTACACTTTCTTGTAGTATTTTTATAGTTTCATGTCTTAAGTTTAAATCTTTAATCCAGTGAGACTCTATCTTAGTTAGCGGTGAAAGGTGTGGATCCAGTTTCAGTCTTCTGCAGGTTGCCAGCCAGTTTGCCCAGCACCATTTGTTAAATAGGGAATCTTTTCCCCACTCAGTGTTTTTAATCGGCTTGTCAAAGATCATATAGTGATAAGTAGTTGGGTTCATCTTTTGTTTCTCCATCCTGTTCCATACATCTACCTCTCTGTTTTTGTGCCAGTACCATGCTGCTTTGCTCACTATCGATTTATAGTATAGTCTGAGGTCCGGTAGCGTGATTCCTCCTGCTTTATTTTTGTTTCTGAGTAATGTCTTGGCTATTCAAGGTTTTTTCTGGTTCCATATAAAATGAAGTTTTATTTTTTTGAGGTTTTTAAAGTATGACAATGAGGCTTTAATAGGGATTGCATTAAAATTATATATTGCTTTGGGTAGAATGGACATTTTGACAATGTTGATTCTTCCCAGCTATGAGCATGGTATGTTTTTCTGTTTGTTAACAATTTCTTCCATTTTCAAATCTTATCTTAATTTGATTGGATCTTTGCTCTCTAGCTTTTAACCTGTTCCTGCTTCTTGTTACCACTTACAAGGCCATACTTTCACATCAACTCTTTGTTTTCCTCTTTGCTCTTGATACAACGTATGGAAGGTAAACAGTAAGTGCCCAGTCAGTGGCAGCCATTGTCAATACCACAGCAGAACTTACCTGCCTGACTCTCTTTGAAAACCAAGCCTTAGGATATTAAGGTATAATAAGCAATAAGGTGCTTGTATGTTCTTCACTCACTAAGCCCCAATTCATTTTTGAGACCCTTATCAAACAACGCAATGAATGGTATAAAGGGAAAACATAAAAATAAACATAATAGTGTTCCTGCCCTTAAAAATTCTCTCCCTGGTGCTCAAACAGTGCCAAATAAATACAAAAGGTGCGTGGTGGACAAGTTCACCCCAACTGGGGAAACCAGCAAAGACATCACAGAGGACTGCGCCTTGAGGGTCAGCTTGGACTTGAACTAACAGAGGAGAAAAGCCAGAAGGAGCATTGAGATGTTGCCTCGTGGGATCTAGACTCTCTAGTAGGATGAAACAAGTTACTTTCTTCCTGGATGAGTAGGAATGCTCAAATCCACTATCAGGCGGAGCCAAGACAGGAAATATTTGTGCATAGAACTAGGAGGTTACCTGAGAAGGAAGTGTCTGCTGCTGCAGCCTGCGGCATGATGATTCTATATAGTCATGTCTGAGATGCTATAACTTTTTTTTTTAACCTTTCCACAGTTCTGACAATTATTCCACTATTCCTCTGTGAACTAAAATAAAATCTTAAGCCCTCCCAGCCAATTGAATGGATCTCCTCTTGACCAAGGGGACCATAGAAAAACTGTAAAGTTGCTGGCCAAGAGGAGAATGGAGGCCAGACAGGCCTAGTTAGGCCCCCATTCTAACCCTTAGACTCCAGACTTCATTTCCCTTCCTCTTTCCCTCCTTCCTTTCTCTCTCTCTCTCTCTCTCTCTCTCTCTCTCTCTTTGTTTTGATACAGAGTCTCACTCTGCCCTGGTGCTAAATTGCCATGGTGTCAGCTTAGCTCACAGCAGCCTCAAACTCCTGGGCTCAAGTGATCCTCCCGCCTCAGTCTCCCAAGGATCTGGAACTGCAGGTGCCTGCCATAATGCGTGGTTAAAGGTCTCATTCATTTAACCAATTACAAATCAAAGAATCCTTAAACCCCCCTATGACCTATAACCTTCACTCCGTGCCCCAACACCCCACCTTTCCCAGCTTCGAGATGCCCTGCCTTTTGAGGTAAACCAACGTACACCTTCCGTGTATTACTTTATGGCTTTACATGTCATTTCCTCTCTCCCTAAAGTGTGTAAAACCAAACCAGAGCCCAACCACGACAAGACCACTTGTTCAACACTTCTTAGGTGTGGCTCTCTGGACCATGAAAACACACATTAGGCTTAGAACTAAAACAATTTTACAGAATTTAGGTTCTTTTCCATTGACACTTCTCTCCCATTTAACATCGCTTAAGGCCCCTTCCCCCTCAAAAATTCCAAACTCTCCCTCAACAAACAAACAAACAGTTTAGAAATTTATTTTTGTATCTACCTGTTTTTGCAGACCCCAGTGTTACATGCAAAGTCAAACAGTCCTGTTGTAATCCCTTTAGATCTTTTTTCTTAACATCTCAATGAAATTCTCTCATAAATCCCCCTCTTTGCTGACCAAGTGCTGTGTAGTTGCTGATTTTGCAAGATACGTGCTAATGTAAAGTATGTCTCCTTTGAGTCTCTTTATCACCTGGCTGCTCTCTGCTCCACCTTCTCCATATTTATGTCCTTATCAGAGCTGCACACGGCATTTCAGATGAGCCTCCGTGTTCGTCCTGCCATGCCACAGGACTGACTGTAATGCGATAGTCTATCTCAAAATTGGTTTGGGGGATTCTTTTTATCACTGTGGTTAAAATAGCTTGACTTGTAAATGCCAGAATATACTTCTGCAGATTAGAGTTTTCACAAAGAATGGTGTCAAATGCTTTCCAGAAAGGTGTTTGAAATTATTTGGAGAGTCTGCTTCATCCATTCACATTTTCCTTTGCAGTTTAACCTCTCAGGTTTGCAGGACAGTTTCCCCACTGAAAATTTGTGCTGATCTCTTTGTAATTAAACATGACTTTCTTAGAGATTCTTACACTCAAGCTGTGGTTTACAGCTTCAAAACACTTTTCCCCTGCTGTTGAAATCACGAAGGCTGTGGTCTCCCAGATTTTTTCTAAGAAGTCTCTCTCAACAGAGAAGAAGTCTTTACCGCTCTGTCCTCTTCAGCTGTTGCTGCTGATAATTTCAAAGGCATATTCGCCGACTCTGCTCTGTGTCAGGCAGCTGTTATGTGGTTACTGAGTGCCTGTGTGAGAGCCTGTGGCCCTGCGCCTTCTTTTAAGTTTCCTCTTGCATGTAGGATTGTCTGAAAAAGGTTCTGCGCTCTCCCCCCAGCCATGTGTGTTTCCTGTTTGCAGTGGGAGAGCTCTGTACTGTAATCATTTTTCCATTCCCAGTTCCTTCTAGGTTGATTTACTTAACTGTTTTGACACCTTTACTGTGCCTACCTTTGCATTTGGCAATGCAATTTTGTCGTTTATTTGACATGGGCAGAGCCTGATTCACTTCCATTGCATCCTTATCATTTGTCTTTCCTCAATTTATCTAAGGACTTGCCACATTCTTCCAAACCTGAGCTCTGAAACCTCAGCTTTGGTTTTCTAGTGCTCGGATGGATGTCAGGATAATTTATAAAGCACTTTCATCCCAGTGCCATGGACCAGCGATGCCATCAGCTCAGCAGCTTCCGAGCTGCTCCTCTAGACTGGCCCGTGGAGGGAGGTCACTGCCAGGTGAGGCTCAGGCCACAAGCTGGGTCTAGCAAGGCCTGGTTCAAAGCCAGTCATTTGTCATGAGCATCATTTCAGTCAGCATCGCACGATGTGCCTTTGGCACTTTTTTGATTCACATTCACAGACTGCAGTCACCGGTAATTAAATCCTGTCACTGTTGCATGAATTATTTTATCTAGTCATATTTAATTCACCTCCTCCTTCTTTTGGAAATCTCTAGTGAGCTTCAGGCCTCATCCTGTAGATCTTTTGTCTATTTCTGAAGCTGAAGCAGGATTGATCACATATTCCGGCCCTCGACTACTCTGTGCCAGTCCTCATGTCAGGAATGAAATACAACCTGTTACCAGTCTAGTTTACTTTTCTCTTTGTCTTGTGGTACCCAAGACTTTTCAAACCGTGTAACCCATTTGAAAGATGGTAGGTGTTCCTCTTGAGCAGTGGTTTTTAACTGGGACTATTTCTCCCCGTTCCCGGCACAATTGGCAATTTCTGGAGATATTTTTTGCTATTTACAGCTGGGGGTGGGGTGCTAGTGGCATCCAGTAGATAGAAGCCAGAGATGGCACTGAATGTGCTGTGATACACATGGCAGCCTCTCGTGACACAAATTACTTAGCCCCAAACGTCCGTGGCATCTACGTTGAGAAAACCCTGCACTAGGACAAACACCTCTAGACTCACGGAAATGTGTAATAGCGCATCTGCGCATGCTCCTCCCATGGCCCGCATGCGTTATTGAGGGCACGACCAGAGATGATCCTTTGATGACTTAGCTATATTTCAACTCAGTTTTTTAGAATTATGCATCTGAATTGGTGATGTTGCAGAGCTCAAATTCTATGAATATTTTCTACTTTTTTTTTTTTCTCCTGAAGATAAGAGTCTCATTTTCTTGCTCCTGGTAAAGTACCGTGGCATCACAGTTCACAGTAACGTCAAATTCTCGGACTCAAGTGATCCTCTTGCTTCATCCTCCTGTGTAGCCGGGACTTTAGGTACCCATCACAATGCCCAGCTATTTTTTAGAGAGTGGAGTCTCACTCTAGCTCAGGCTGGTCTTGAACTCAAGACCTCAAGCAATCTACCTGCCTCAGCCTCCTAGAGTGCTAGGATTACAGGCATGAGCCACCGTGCCCAGCCTAATATTTATACTTTTAAGATTTAGTTATACCTAATTCTTTTGGCCATAGAACATATAGAATCCATTTTTCGATTTTTCTATTTTCTATATAGAATCCATTTTTCTATATTTTTCTATTTTTCTCAGACTCTGCTTCCAAAGGACAGTTCTTGGGAGAGACTGTCCTGGGGTGAAAAGTGGTCTTATCCACCAGCTATGGTGTAGGGAAGTGGCCTCTTGTTTCCCCATGGTGCTGCAGAAGAGGGGACAGTTCTACTAGACTTTTAGGAGTACTTGGGTGTGGCTTCCTTAGTAACTGCAGAAAAATAACAGTGGATCATTCCATTTATGCCCCCATTTCCTATAATTTAAGTGAGCCAGCCATGGGTTAGAGGTCTCTCTAAAGTGTAAATTCTTCTGTGTTCAGAGACTAAATTTTGGCCTCAAAGGTCTAGAATATGTCAACTTGTATATAGAGTAAAAGAGAACCTTGAATTCCAAGGGTGTACTCTGCTCTGAGCTCTGGGAGTCAGCTATTATGGTCCTTGGGTAACCTAAGCAGGACTTTTCCAAATGTTTCATCTAGAGAGAATGCTTTCAGTCTCTTTCAGGAGAGAAACATCTAGGGGATTGGGCTGTTTCTCTAGGCTAGCCTCCTGTCATTTGAAAGATGAAAGCTCCTTTTCTCCTCCCGTTCACTGTCCCCTTCCCATTGCCCCTCTGGTTTGAGAGAACAGGAAAACAGCATTAAGCTGCTCTCCAAGAGACGTAAGATGAAAAGTGGACGGAAAGGAGAAAAGGTGTCATTTCACGAGAAATGTCACCCGTGAAAAATCACCAGTGGCAGGTGATTGTGGTAGTAACAAAAGGACTTTAAAGACAGGGAATGTTTTTACATTAAAAACGTTACATTAATTTCACATTAAAATTTAAAGTTGTCCTGGTTGTGGGACAGGCACTGTCTCCTGGCTGCCTCTTCTCCAAATTTTCTTTACTGTTTCTAAGATGCATGAGATTTCCTATGGGCCCAAAATTGTTTTTTGGAGATCAAGTCAGATCATTCTGATTGGTGTTACACACTTTATATCCAAATGAGAATGTTATTCTTCTGTGACTGTGAACTTAAGTAGAACATGTGTTGAAATCTTTAAATCATTTCCCCCAGATCAGTGACCAAGCTTGTTACAGGCTTGTATCCAAGCACCCAAGGTGTACCGGTTAACAGCATAACCAGGTGAAGGTGGGGAGGCAGACCTAATCAAGAAGAGTCTCTGCTTAGACTCTGAAGTCATGACTGAAGGAGAACCGGGTCCACTGGACACTGGCTTGTCCATAGGAGTTCTTTCTTTTAGTAAAGAATGGACCACACACGTGATGAAGGTCCGATGAGATTATAATACCCCACTTTTATCTTACCTTTTCTATGTCTGGATGTGGATACATAAACACTTACCACTGTGTTATTGTTGCCTACAGTATTCCTGCCGTATAGGTTTGTAGCCTGCAGGGGTGCAGTAGGTTGTGCCATCTAGGTTTTGCTCTATGAAAGCGTGCTCTGTGAAGCACTCTAGGATGTTTGCACAAGGATGAAATTGCCTAATGATGCATGTCTCAGAATGTATCCCCATCATTAAGCAATGCATGACTGTGCATATACATATGTATGCAACTGTTTATAGGGAACATATAGTAATAAATATATGTTCCTCAACTGGTGCACAGAATGTGTAGGTAAAGAGGAATTTTAAAGAGTGCTCTTTAAGACATGGCAGCCTGAAGCCATTTTTTTTAGGGGATTGGGCTGTTTCTCTAGGCTCGCCTCCTGTCATTTGAAAGATGAGAGCTCCTTTTTTCCTCCCGTTCACTGTCCCCTTCCCATTGCCCCTCTGGTTTGAGAGAACAGGAAAACAGCATTAAGCTGCTCTCCAAGAGATGTAAGATGAAAAGTGGATGGAAAGGAGAAAAGGAATGAGAAATGTCACCGGTGAGAAATCACCAGTGGCAGGTGATTGTGGTAGTAACAAAAGGACTTTAAAGACAGGGGATGTTTTACATTACAATTTAAAGTTGTCCTGGTTGTGGGACAGGCACTGTCTCCTGGCGGCCTCTTCTCCATCCCCACCAGCGCTCCAACACTTCCCAAAAGTCTGCTCCATCCTCAAATTCCTGGTTGTTGGTATCTGGGGCCAATGAGAAAGAGAAAGACACATACGGATTGTGTTGGAGCAGAAAGCTAAGAACAGCTGCATGAGAGGAGATGTGACTGAGACTGAGGGTTTACAGGGGCAGCAAATTAAAATCAGAAGTGCTCTGGAGAACCTCGGACACCGGGGATTCAGAAACACCCAGAGAGGGTCCTGCGCCTTTGAGGGAAAAGTTCTTCTTTTCAATTGTATGTAAATCTCAAAGAATAGGTATTTCTGCTGATGTCTGGGTTCCTTAACAGTCTTATGACTGTAAAGGGAGACCAGACATTTCAAGGAAGCTTGTGCTGGTGGCGCCTGTAGCATAGTGGTTAAGGCGCCAAACACATATGACGAGGCTGGCGGGTTCTGCTAAACAACAATGACAACTGCAATAAAAAATAGCTGGTGTTGTGGCGGGTGCTTGTAGTCCCGGCTATTTGGGAGGTGGAGGTAAGAGAATCGCTTAAGCCCAAGAGTTTGAGGTTGCTGTGAGCTGTGATGCCACGACACTCTACCAAGGGCGATATAGTAAGACTCTGTCTCAAAAAAAAAGAATGCATGGGCTCAGCGCCTGTGGCTCAAGCGGCTAAGGCGCCAGCCACATACACCTAAGGTGGCGGGTTCGAATCCCCAGCCCAGGCCTGCCAAACAACAATGATGGCTGCAACCAAAAAATGGCTGGGCATTGTGGCAGGCACCTGTAGTCCCAGCTACTTGGGAGGCTCAGGCAGGAGACTCGCTTGAGCCCAGGAGTTGGAGGTTGCTATGAGCTGTGATGCCATGGCACTCTACCCAGGGGGATAGCTTGAGGCTCCGTCTCAAAAAAAAA
>CAUYQV010167533.1:0-16133 GCA_963574575.1 Galagoides demidoff | reverse complement strand
GGCTTGGCGCCTGTGGCTCAATCAGCTAAGGCGCCAACCACGTACACCTAAGGTGGTGGGTTCAAATCCCCAGCCCGGGCCCGCCAAACAACAATGATGGCTGCAACCAAAAAATGGCCGGGCGTTGTGGCGGGCACCTGTGGTCCCAGATACTTGGGAGGCAGAGGCAGGAGACTTGCTTGAGCCCAGGAGTTGGAGGTTGCTGTGAGCTGTGATGCCATGGCACTCTACCCAGGGGGATAGCTTGAGGCTCCATCTCAAAAAAAAAAAAAAACCCTCCATGACAGGTCACCTCGGATCCACCTGTCCCCGTCATCGTTTGTGAGGATGTTCTAAGAGGGCTCAGCATTTCTGACATTAGCAGAACCTGACATCGTGGTACGTCACAGACATGAAAGCTGATGGTGCTGGGGGCCACATCGACACCTGGCAGCACCCTCAGAGCGGGTACTGGTCAGTGGGGAGGAGATCACACAGCTCCCCCCAGAGAGGCATGAGGAGTCTTAGCTAACAATTATACAAGTCTTGGAAGACAGACAGAGCTGGATTCTGAGTAATATCAAGTTACTATACTCAGCCTCTATACTAAGGATAAAATCAGAAAGTTACAATTTCAAATGAGAGTCCAGTATGCCCCCATCGCTGTCTTCAACTCCGCTTAAGCCACAGCCTCATCCACACTGTGCTTTCCTCCTCTCCATTTCTACACACAACATCCACAATTTGCATTCCATATGCTCTTATTTGGGACATCTTTTTTCTTATGAAAAATGCTAATTTTTACAATGGATCTGTACCAGTGGGGGCTGGGTTAACAGTGATTACATTTTCACATGGAATTTTCAAATATATTTACAAAATGACACATGATGCATTCACAAGAATTTCTTATAAATCACTTTGGGTAGCTTTTCATATTTGCAAAATGAATAGACGTCAGGGTTGCCCAACTATGCCAAATATACTACAAGAACGGGGACGCTCGCCAGATCTAAGGCTCCAGGAACACCTCGCAAAATCACATGGAATAAAAATGGAGTTTATGTGTGTGTCTTCTCTGGTTAATTTTAGGAGGGAGGGGATTATTTAATTTCAATAAAAATATTAGGCTAAATACGTGTGATCCTTTTTTCTATCAAGGACAAGATGATCTATAAAGGCAATGAGGGCCTGTACTTTAAGGCAATTCTGGATTGAAACCAAAGTTGAAGGCTTTCAGCTGAGGAGCCAACTCTGACCTCTATCATATTCCTTACTCAGAGGGATCCCACAGCCCAGAATGGAGCACCATGCACCTTGTCCTTGAGAACATGAGCTGTCCTGGGGACGTGGGGGTGGGGAGCCTGACCATGCACCCTGCCCATGAGAACACGGGCTGCCCTGGGGACGTGGGGGTGGGGAGCCCTGAGCAAGGACAGCGCAGACTCCTGCTTTCTTTGGGAACCTTTCAACTATTTTTTTTTAAATAGGGAAAACATGCTAGAGAGAGGGAGATGAAGTATTTGTTGTGATTGGTTGCATTCTTTTCTTTAATGGGGCTGTACAGTAAAGGATGGCTTCTATAAATAGGGCCATTAAAATAAAACTCACGTCCAAGAGTGAAGCTGCTCATGTTCCTAAATCCACACCTTGAACAGGGACACTCCAGTGTTTGGAACGTGCCCTCTGAGTTTCTTGAAAAATAAACCCCTGAAATTGTAACTATCAGAGGCATCAGATACCTTAGGGGCACTTCAAATTTATAATGTTCAATGTTGGGGCAATTATGTGCTCCAAACCTGTCCCCAGAACAGATGTCTTAGAGCCAGCGGCATCTACTGATGTCTGGAGGACGTGTCCACTACCAGAGCAGCTGGAGGCAGACAGAGAGGGTGGGCATCTCAGCCCTGTCTGGCCCTGCTGAGTCACTGGCCTCTTGGAGCCTGAGCTACGTCCTCTGCAGAGGAGAGGTCACTGCCTTCACCTCATACAGCTGCTGCAAGGACTGTGGTACATCACACAATGTTGATAGGCCCTCACCTACTGCCTACACACTGTTAAGGAGCAATAAGAAACAGGAACAAAGAGAAAAATGATAACAAAATTTATGAAGTCTAAGGTTGTGGTTCAGGTTTTGACAGGGACTATAGTCTACATGAAATCCTATCTGTGACGTCCAACACCATCCACCTTGTCGTGCTCAGGCAGGATTCAGCAAAGCATGTCCCAGAGGCCAAATCTGGCCAAGAGCCTATCTTTGCAAATAAAGTTTTATTGGAACATGGCCATTCTATCCACGTGCATGCTGGCCATGCCTGCTTTGTACCATAACAGCACAGCTGAGTAGCTGCATCAGTGACCATCCGACGAGCAAAGCCTAAAGTATTTACCCATTGACCCATTAAAGGAAATGTTTGCCAACTTCTGCAAAAGAGCTGCTTATCCAAAATACTCAAGAACAGCTTCTCAGAGCCATTGATCTTAAAATCTACAAGCCAAAACCTAAGAAGCACCACCAGAGAACTTTACAGGGTTTTAGAACATGTTGACCTCTCAACATTTTTTCTCACCCCCATTGTAACTGGCAGCAAAGAAAATAACAAAATATTTTAAACCAAATCAGGATTCAGAGAAAATAACTAACTGTATTTAATCTATTGCTGGTTTGGAGGAAAGAGTGGTTCTCAAATTAGTCTTCAAGTCAGGGGGGTGTGGTGAGGGGAGGTGTCCCCTAGAAGGAGGAGGTGCACACAGAACAGCAGACCTCGGCGTGTCCTCCGTGATCACCCAAAGGTGCAACCACTGAACACACTGCTCTGAAACTGTACTCAGCACTCCAGAACTTGAATAACATGTAGGAAATCCACAAATAAACCAGGACATGTGTTTGAATGAACCGTCACCACCTGACCGAAATCAGATTTATTCTTCTAGAGGAAGCTGAGGCCTGGGCTTGTCTTCCCGACGCTCAACGTGTGGTGGACGCGAAGAGCCTTCCCCTATCTCAGCAGGACATGTGGTGGAAGAGCAGAGGACCTTCCTGCTGATCTCTGGCAGGCTGGCCTGCAGGTGGCCTTTGAGACAGACCTGATACTGGAGTCCCTCCCAGCCCAGCTCCCAAGGCCCCACTCCCCAAAGCATGAGGAGCAGGGCAGGGTGGGAGCACGTGACCAACTGCCCAGCTCAGTTCAGCCTCTCCACGCAGTGAGCAGAACCCAGGAACGGGCCCAGCAGCCCAGCCTTCCCATCAACAGTTTACCCTCCACGCCGGGTCTGTCTAACCCAGTGGTTCTCAACCTTCCTAATGCCACGGCCCTTCAATACAGTTCCTGTGGGTTGTGAACCACAGGTTGAGAACCCCTGGAAACCAGAGCTCTATCCGACTTCCGCTCTTCCTGTGAGCCCCCCCTAACATTGGTTTGCCAACACAGTTACTCAGACTGACGTTAGGAGGAGTCTCTTCCTTGCCACCCACAGACAAAAGGTTCCCCAGTAAGTTTCTGAGACCACATAGGACTCCTGGATGTTCTGGAATCCTCCCTTCACCCTGAATGACGCGACGCAGTCTGAGGCAGTCCTGGGCAAGGCGTTAGGAAGCAGATTTGCTCACACCTGGCTAACGGCAGCTCATGACTGGAACGACTGTGAAGATTGCTGCGTGAATTCCACAGGTCTGCCTTACGACTTCTCATTTACTCACGGTATCGTTATTTTAATTTTGCTTTATCCAAAAAGAAAGGCTATTTTATTTTTTTAATTATACATATATACTTTTTATTGTTTATTTTATTTTCTTTGCATTTTTTCCATTTTTCCATTTGGAGTCCATGTACCTATTCTGTTGTTTAGATTTAAGGGACATATTTTGTACTCTGGCTTTACTCCTGGCCACTGGACTCTACGTCACAGTCACCGTGGATGCCCTTCTGACCCACTGCACTCACTGCCCCCAGTGGCACACACAGCCCTGCCGCCTCCTCTCTGCCTCATGCAGGCTGCTCCCCTCTGCCCCTGCACCAACGGGATCACAACAGTGCAGAGGGACACACATGCCTTGGTCAGTACTTAACTGCTAAAGTCTATGGATTTCACTTCTCTGATGTTAAAACTGCTATTCGGAGATAATTATAACAATAATAGATAAGCATATGAAAGCTTTGACCACAAAAAGTCATAATTATAAAGATCTGATCCCCCATGACTGGTCTCATCTGTGCCACTCTCTGCAGTGTTTCTTGCAGTGAAAATACATGGATGCCTGTCCCCGAGCAGCCCATGCACAGCAGCTGTGGGCCTGGGAAGCACAGTCTCCAGCAGAGCCCAGCCCTTGCCCAGGCCCCACAGCAGATCTGTCCCAATGGGGGAGAGGAAGGTAGCCTGTTCACCCCTTCCGTAGCCCATTATTGGGCGTGGGCTCCTCCTGGAAGGGGCCACCTCAAGGGCAGACATCTCTCTTAGCCAAGGGATACTTCTCAAGAGGGACAGGGCTGTGAGCTGTGAGTAGCCCATGTCTCTAGTGGCTGGGAAATGGGGGTGCCAACCCAACAAAGAGGCCTGGGGAACCCTCCAGTGTCCGGTCAGCCTGTGATCAGGGTGTCCAACCTTTACTCTCTTTTGCCGCACATCAAGGGAAGCACCGTCCTGGGCCACACAGTAAACGCACACACGCTAATGAAAGCTGGTATGTCAAAGAAAAGTCTGTGCCTAATTTTTGCCATCCGACACCACAGATAAACAAAACAGTCCTCAATGGCCTGCACGTGACCTGCAGGCCTCAGGCTGGACAGCCCTGCTAGCTCAGGCCCCACCACTCTCACTGAAGTCCAGACTTGCCCGCGCTCTCCTCGGCAGCTCCCCTGGTGTCTAGCGGCTCCTGGGAACACTCACTTCCACTCAGCCATGCGACACTCAGCAGCAGGGTGAAGGGGAAGGGAACTGTGGAGTTCCATTCCCCTTTTTTAGTAAAACCAAGGAGTTAAAATGGACAAGTTCTGTGACAAGTATTACAAGGTATTTAAGGAATTGTGAGCCACTATCATGCATTAGTTTAGGGAACAGCAAGGGAATTACTGAAAATAAAGCAAAACTTGAAGGATCATTCTAACAAAGAGAACTTTTATCTGTGCTGAGCATATGTGTGAGTCTTCCCACCACCCACAGAGGTCCAGGGAGACAAACCATCACATGACACATTCAGTCACCTGCAACAACATAAAGACCTAAAGAAGGGCAAATGGAATGAGTGTGAATATTTTCTCTTGATTATACATTTATGTGTGATTTATCTCAAAATGTTCAGAGGAAGGGCAAAGGTGAGTGTGAGTGGATTCACCCTGAGTGCTGGAACCCCCAGGGGTCCCTGGCCTGTGCCTCGCCCTCATATGCACTACGGGACGTCCTCCCCTTGGGGCAGTGTGTGGCTTCCCTGCTTTTATCCTCAGTCCCATGGAACACCAGGACAGAAAAGCTCTGTATATCCAAACATAAGCTTGTTCTGAACTGTGTGTGTCCTTGACTCACACGACTTGTGCCCAGGGTCCCTTTTCAACTTCTAGAGAAGTGTCAGTGTCAAAGAAGATCTGACAAATAAGCCAGAGATGAAAGATGGACGTGGCACAGCCCAGCGTGTGGGTGGCAACGAGCTTGGGAGCCGTGCCAGGCAGACCTTGCTCCATACCCCAGGCTTGTTCAGCATAGCCTCTGTGAGCTGAAGCTCTGGAATTATCTCACTCAGATAGGCTTGCTAGGAAACAGCTAATAATAAAAATAAATAGTCACAGTTGCCCCTCTTTGCTCTTGCTATGTACACGCACAAGGATAAGAAATCTCGAAGGGGAGGCCTTCTGCTGCTCTCACTGTATATACCTAAGACAAGAGGACAGAGCAATCCTTGGCTTTGCCTGGCACGAGCGAATGGAGACTGGTACCCATGAGTGCTTCCATGTGGCTCATGCTCCCTGTCTCCTGCCCTCTCCAGGGTAGAGCCCATTCCCACAAGCCCTCTGCAGGGCACCGCCAAAACCCAGGGACAGAGCAGAGGGCACACACTCCCTCTGCCTGGTGTCATCTATCAGTGGGGTGGGGAACTCTGGGAGAGGCTTTCTGGCAACCTCCCATAGATACACGAAGCAAGAAGGATATGGGATCTACCCATTCTTATACTGCATATGGTAGCGAAATTTGGGCCATTTTAAGTTAAAATTTCCCTCAAAGTTCAGTTTTAACTGCTAGCTACTGCTTCAAATAATCTCATAGGCATTGGTTCATTTAATCTTCACAAAAGTTATGAAAATATTAATGCCTCCATTATACAGCTGCAGAAAATAAACTTAAAAATTTCATGGGCGAGATCCCAGCACAGGAAAGGGAGCTGGGGCTCACAGGACCCCTGTTCCCCACGCACTGAGTCTCACGTGGGCAGATGAGCATTTGACCCTCTGCACCCAGCATGGTTTGGTGGTGAGACCAGAAGTAGAGCACCCCCACCACACTCTGGCTTTCTCACAGTCGCCTCCCCACTCCCCCGTGACCAGGAGAAACAGGCCCCAGGCCACTGTGAAGGCTGTGATGCTCTGTCCTTTGCTGGTGAACGTGACTGCCAGAGTCCTCTTCCCACCCTCTACTCCAGCCTTAAACCAAAAGCTCCTTCCCACAAAAGAGGTGGCCCAGTTCTGTCAGGAACACACTCCTCCTTCACGGCAATCAGATATTCACTGGCTTTCTAAGTGTTTGCTTCTCCCAGGAGATGACACGTGTTTAAAGCAAGAGCCATGGTTTGGTTTACTACCATATCCCCTTCCGGGGATCCCAGGTGCACCATTAGTGACTGCTGAGTGAGTCCAAGGGTGGGGGAATGAGTCTGTGGAGAGCGTGCTCAGACCCCAGAGCTCCACAGGAAACGCAGGCGTCAGAGGCCACTCGAATGACTTGACTTGCTTCAAGTTTGAGTCTTCAGATTTCCATCATCACGTTCATCAACCTCAATGATTTCCACGTCCATGGCTTCTCACCCTCTTTATTCTCCCTGAAAGATCAGCTCCTTGCTGCTTTCTGTTTGTGTGTTTTATTTATTTTCATTTCACATTAAAATGAGTGTGCAAATAATGAGGTTACATTGTTTGCATCTCTAAGGTAAAGTTCAAGTTGTAGGTGAGCCCTCATCCGGGGTGCGCGTGTCCCCACACACTGCACATCAGGGAGGGCAGGCCGGCTCTCCTCCTTCCCTCCTCCCCACTTGAATACACTGTGTTTTTCTCCTATGTGGCCATGTAATAGTTTTCCTATTGGTTTCATATTTGTATTGAGTACACTAGATACTTGAATTTTCATTTTTGTGACACTTTACTAAGAAGAGTATGTTTCAACTCCATCCAGGTTGATATAAAAGACGTTAAGACCCCATCTTCTTCTATGGCTGAATAGTATTCCATCGCATACATATGCCACAGTTTGCCAATCCATTCATGGGGTGATGGGCCCTTGGGTTGTTTCCGTGTCATGGCAATGGAGTGAGCTGAGATAAACATTCTACTGCAATTGTTCTTGTGGTAAAACGATTTTCTTTCTTTTAGTTGTATACCAGTAACAGGATTGCGGGATCAAGTGGAAGGTCGACTTGTAGCTGTCTGAGGATTCTCCACACTTCCTTCCACAGAGGCTGCGTTCGTGGGCAGCCCCACAGCAGTGTGAAGTGTCCCTCTCTCCACATCCACTCCAGCATTTGCAGTTCTGGGATTTTGTGATGTGGGATATTCTCACTGAGGTTAGGTGAGATCTCAGAGTGGTTTTGATTTGCATTTCTTTGATGATTAGAGATGATGAGCATTTTTTCATGTATTTGTTGGCCATTTGTCTGTCTTTTTCAGAGAGTTTTCTGTTCAAGTCTCTTGTCCACTTATAAATGGGATGGGATTTTTTTCTCTTTTCTTGTTGATTTGCTGGAGTTCCCTGTACACTCTAGTTATCAGCTCCTGGTCAGATTCATAGCTTGTAAATGTCGTCTCCATTCTGAAAGTTGACTATTGGCTTTAGTTGGGGTATGCAAAAGCTTTTTAGCTCAATCGTGTCCCATTTATTTATTTTTGATGTTGCTATTGCCAATGGGGTCCTCTTCATAAATTCTTTTCTTAGGCTGATAGCACTAAAAGTTTTTCCCACACTTTCTTCTAGGATTTTTATGGCTTCATATCTGAAATTTACATCTCTTAAATAGGAGAAGACATTAACAAATGGAAGAACATACCATCATCCTGGCTGGGAAGAATCATCAATATTATTAAAATGTCTATACTTCCCAAAACAATCTACAGATTCAATGCAATCTCCATTAACATACCACTATCATAGTTTAAAGATTTGGAAAAAATAGTTCTTCATTTTGTATAGAACCAGAAAAAAATAAAAAGATATAGCCAAGGCAATTCTTAATAATAAAAAAGAAGCTGGAGGCATTACCCTACCAGATTTTAGGATATATTATAAGTTCACAGTGATCAAACAGCATGGTATTGGCACAAAAATAGAGACATAGACATTTGGAACGGAATATAAAACCAAGAGATGAAACTAGTCTCTTATAGTTATCTGGTCTTTGATAAACCAAACAAAAGCATACACCGCGGGGAAGAATCTCTATTCAATAAATGCTGCTGAGAAAACTGGGTGGCCGCATGGAAAAGGCTAGCACTGGACCCACGCTACCCACACCTGCACCATTTTCAAAAATTGACTCAAGATGGGTAACAAATTTAAATCTAAGGCATGAAATGATAAAAATCCTAGAAGAAAGTGTAGGAAAAACTCTTGAAGATGTCAGCCTGGGAAAGGATTTTCATGAAGACAACTTCTGTGGCAATTTCAATAACAAAAATTAACAAATGGGAATTAACTAAACTGAAAAGTTTCTGCACTAGTGACACAACAATACAAGCAAACAGACAACCTTTGGAATGGGAAAGATATTTGCATGTTAGAATATGATAAAGGCTTGATAACTAGTATCCATACAGAACTCATCTTAATCAACAAAAAAGAGCTAACAATCCTATTTATCACTGGGCAAGAGACATGAACAGAACCTTCTCTGAGGAAGACAGATGAATAGCGAACAAATATATGAAAAAATGTAAATCAAAACCACCCTCAGATATTACTTAGCCCCAGTAAGACAAGGCCACATCACAAAATCCCAAAGTTGCAGATGCTGGTATGGATGTGGAGAGAGGGGAACACCTTTACACTGTTTGTGGGACTGCAAACTAATACAGCCTCTTTAGAAAGAAGTATAGAGAATCTTCAAAGAACTCATATTAGATCACCCATTTGACCCTGCAATCCCACTACTAGGAATCTACCCAGAAGAAAAAAAATCATTTTATCATGAGGACGTACGTGCTACATTGTTTATCACAGCTCAGTCTACAATTGCCAAGATGTGGAAATGACCTAAATGCCCATCAACCCATGAACGGATTAACAAACCGTGGTATAGGTATACCATGGAATACTATTCAGCCATAAAATATGGAGACTTTAGATCTTTTATATTAAACTGATTGAGTTGAAACACATTCTTAGTAAAGTGTCACAAGAATGGAAATGCAAGTTTCCAATGTACACTAATATGAAGCCAGTGACGATCTAGTTCATGCCCACATAGGAGAAAAACTCATTTCAATTCAAGCTGGGGGGAGGAGGACTGAGGGCGGGGGACAGAGGGGAGGGGGATTTGGGGTGCTCCCACTGAACGGGCACAATGTACAGGTGCATAGCACAACTTTTAGTTGTGGGACATAGCTACAAGAGGGACTCAACCTAACAAATCCAAGTAATATAGTGATTTAGTTGTTTGTATTCTCACATTAACCTGAAATAAAATAATAATAATTTAAATCTTTTATCCAGCAAGAGTCAATCTTTATCAGTAGTGACAGATGTGTTTCCCCAGTTCCCCAGCACCACTGACTGAACAGGGAATCCTTTCCCCAGTGTAAGATCAGAGGGTGATGTGGGTTCATCTCTAGCTCTCTGCTCTATTCCATGGAGCTATGCCTCTATTTTTGAACCAGTACCTTGCTGGTTTGTCACTGTAGCCTTGTAGTATAACCTGAAGTCCGGTTAATGCCTCCAGATCTGTTTTTATTTCTTGTAATTGCACTGGATCTTTTCTTTTTCCTGGTTCCATATAAAATGAAGTATTCTTTTTTCAAATTCTTCAAAGTACGGTACTTTGATGGGGATTGCATTAAGTCCATAGATTGCTTTGGGTAGTTTGGGCATTTTAATGATGTTGATTCTTCCCAGGCATGAGCATGGTATGTTCTTCCATTTGTTAACAACTTCTGCTATTTATTTTTTCAGAGTTTCATAATTCTCCTTATAGAGATCTTCACAACCTCTGCAAGATATATTCCCAGGTATTTAATTTTCTTTGAAGCAACTGTAAAAGGAGTTGTATCTTTGATCTGATTCTCAGCTTGACTATTATTGGCATATGTGAAAGTTACTAATTTGTGGACAAAGATTTTGTATCCCCAGATGTTACTGTATTCCTCCACCACTCCCAGGAGCCTTGTGGTTGAGACCCTGGGGTTTTCCAAGTGTAAGATTATATCATTCACAAAGAGTGTGAGTTTGAACTCTTCTGCCCCCAGCTGGATGCCCTTCATATCCTTCTCTTGCCTGACTGCATTGGCTAGAACTTCCAGCACTATGCTGAATAGTAGTGGTGACAGCAGACATCCTTGTCTGGTTCCAGTTCAAAGCGGAAATGCTTTTAGTTTTATTCCATTTAGTATGATATTAGCTGTAGGTTTGTTGTAGATAGCTTCAATAAGAAATATTCCACCTATGCCTATTTTCTTAAGTGTGTTCTTGTCAGAAAGGATGCTGAATTTGGTCGAATGTTTTTTCTGCATCTATCAAGAGGACCTTTACTATTACCTACGGGAGGAATTACATTTATGGATGTGTGCCTTAAAATCAGAACATCTACATCTCTTCCAGGTACAAAGTCCTGCCTTGGTAGTGTCTCACAGATGCTGCGTGTCCGGCTCTTGACCCAGCTGTGCCTCGGCCGGCGCTGCAGGTCCCTCCACTGCTGTAAGAGCGTGGGTGGGTCATCCTCACCACAGCCAGTTTTGCACCAGCCCTCCCATTCTTTCACCTACTCATCCTGACTCTTTGTTACTCTTCATTTGCTTTACGTTTCTCCAGAGCACTGAAATGTTTGTAAAATGTAGTAAAATGCTTTTACTTCTACCAGGTGAAAATTCCAGTATTTTAATCAGTTTGTTCCAGCACCTAAAACAAACAGCACACAGTGGGTTCTAAATATATTTTAATAAATGAATTTATATAACACCCACAATAAAACTTTCAACAGGGATTAACTGCTCTTGAGAGCTTCTATAAATCCACAGGACAGTGGCCATCAGGTACTGATACTTCTATATTGAGTGTTCATAGAACTCAGAAAAGAAAAATGACAATGTGTAGAGTGTAACTTTTACCAAATATTTAAACTTATATTAAAAAATTCAATTGAATTGATTTGCTAAATATTTATTGAGTGTCCAGCAAGTGCCCGGACCTGAGTGATATGATGACTAGACCACAGGGTGAGTAAGACATTCTCCTGGCTCCAAGGTGCACAACAGAGACAGCAAGAGCCGCAGCCTTGTAGCACCAGGGCACAGTGTCTCAGGTGAAGGCTTCCGTGAGGGCAGTGACATGCAGAGGATGAAAGCCGAGACAGGGACCATGGCATGCCATGACCAGATAATGGAAACAGAAGAAGCCCGAGGCTCCCTGACTCTTGTGTGAAGCTGCTCCGGTCCACAGCTGCTGAAAACCTCCATCCCCACAAAGGCCCTGCCAGGGGTGAGGCACAGAACCAGTGGGAGAGAAGAGCCGCTCAGGGTCACCCCCTATGGCCCACCTGCCCTCGGGAGCTCGGAAACCTCCTGGTTCTGCCTTAACCTTCTGAAGAACGTTTCCTTTTTTCTTTCCTTTTGTGACATGTATGTTCATTTCTCAGAGATACTCTTCAAACCTAAGCACTGTCCTTCTTCTCTCCATCCTCTGTCTTTCCTCAAGGAGACATCTGTCCAGCAGGGGCCCATCACAGGCTAGCACTCTGTGATCACACGCAACCCAACTCTCTGGCCACCTTCCACACTAGACCTGCCCACTCGCCAGGCAGTTGCCCTGCCTGGGGCCCCTTGAACCATGGCCTCTGGCGTGCATAGCTTTGTGCCACCCCCATCTGAATCCTGCTGGTCCTAGGGCTCTCCTGCCATCAGTGTGGTGGTGCTGTGGCCCTGAGGCTGTGTGCCATCCAGGACTAGAATGAGAGGTTCTTCAGCTGCCGTATAGGTCCCTTAGAATACATGCCCCAGGTGAAGCCAAGCTGCATTAAGACTTGGGATGACTGTAAGACCTCCAGGCTTTGAGGAGGCCAAGATAAGCACAAAGAGAGGCCATGAGGGAGAGTAGTGATGCACTGGCCCTGCCTGGGCCACACACGAGGTCAGGAGCCATTTGGGACACCAGCCCGGACAGTCAGCAAAAGATGCCAGCAACCTCCTGAGAGCTGTGAGGGAGACGACCTAGCTGGAGGCTGCCAACTGTGGCGCCCTGGCCAGTAACATGACATGGCCTAACACTCCACAGGTAGCCACTGGGCTTGGGGGGCTTTTTACACAATAGGAGCTCTGGGAAATCTTCCCCCTGCCTCTGCTTGGTCTACCCTGGCCATCCTTCTGTCTCCATGGTCACAAAGCCCTCAGGGTCTCCCACCTCAGCCCAAAGAGGAGCTCCCTAGAAGTGCCCTCCTCTACTTGTGTCTCCCAACTTTAATCCCAAAGGGTAGACGCAGTCACTGTCCAACTCCACAGAGGTAGTCACCTCATTACCCTACAGTTAGACTTGCTGGGGAAAATGCAGTGGCAACGAATTATGAAAAAATAAACCGGTGAAAATTGGTTGCAGCAGAGAAGGGATGAGCTTGTGATGCCCCTGTGCGCCTTATCCAGGCTGCCAGTCCTCAGCGACACCATGTGGCCCTGCAGAACCAGCCGTCCAGCACTGCTTGACGGGATGCAAGGACTGCTGAGCAGTGTGTGGGGTGCTGGCTCAGGCACGTCTGTGGTAGCAGGAAGGACACATGACAGGAGCTCCTGCTCAGGTGTAACTAGCTCCTTAACTCTCGGTTGTTCTCAGATGATTATACTGACTGGACTAACAAGAAGACCACAACTGGGGATCATCAGGTTACGGAGTGAGAAGACGGCAGCCAGCACACTGGATAAGGGCTGTGGCTCCTCTAGATGGCAACCAGGAATCTGCAGAAAGTGTGAAGGAAACACTAACAATTCCCAAAGCAGTGAACAAAGTCAGGACTGCCGTGAAACGTCTGGAAATCAGCAAGTGCTTCTTGTCTTTTATGCATCTCAGAACGGTCCTGCTATGTCTATGTCATGAACTAGCCGGAATCACAGAATGTTCTGTATGTATCTATGTGAATACTCACACACTCCTCAACACAAACTGTGCAATTAAGATATTTACCTATTGTCAGGTTTTTGTTCTATATTTATTTTCTAGCAATCATAACATATTTTTGGCACTTTTGTCAAACCAAGGATATATGGAGAGTTACAGCAGAACCTATGAGATGGAAAACTATTCTTTTGCAATAGAAGGGAATCAAACAATGATGGGGAAAACTGACAGGGCCCCAGCAGGCAATGTGTTCCAAACTGTCTCCTTCACTAATGTGAAGAATTACTTAAAAATTTTAAAGGATAAATTCAAATTTGTTGACCAATAAAGTAACTGAGAAAATCACATTCTAATTTAATTCCTAATTGAAGATAGCCTAAGGAAAATAATTAGTGCATAAACACTGAAATTAATGATTTATTCAATATTATTACAGGGGTGTAAATAAGACTGGGGAAAATAACAAAATCATTAATGCCAGAAATTCCCAAAGAAGCTGCATTCAGATCCCAGTGACTATGAGATCAATGACAGGGTCACCTGTGATGAACAGAGAAGGGGCCTAAATGTGACTACACCTGTACTAACATTTGAAATAAATCAAATTTACTCGAATTCTAAAATCAACAATGAAATAAAAAAATCTATCTAGTACAGCCCCATAGGTACTACCAGTTAGTAGGAAATAATTCTAGTCATTTTCCTTCAAGGGTTTTTAAGTGAAACTTGAATTGCTATAGTTAAAGGAATTAAAAAAAATCAAAGTTAGCAATCATCACATACTACACCTCCTCCCTCCCAAAGTAAACAACTACAAAAAACATTGACTGCATCCTCCATAACGGTCGTGTTACTTAGAACACTGACGTGTCCTAACAAGAGAAGAGAAGGCCAATGGGATGGGCATCACCCCACAGGAGGAGGAGGGTGCACTGGGAGATGTGTGCATGTCAGGGCCCAGAGCTGCCACTATGGTCATCAGGTTAAGTACCTGCCCATGCGGTTATGCTAAGAACTTGAAAGTGAGCAGAAAACTCCCAGCTACATGGTGGGTGGGGGCAGGTAGTGCAGTCACACTGCAGTCCTAGGCTGACTCACAATCGCAGCTTCCTACTCACAGGAAGTTCTCTAGCACGTTTTCAATGCCATGAAAAGGACATTTGACGTGGCCAAATAGAAATCAGTAAAAATGGTGAAAGAAGACATTTCTGGGCAATTTGATAGGAACAAATAACTGCAATAATATATTGCTTTAAAAAATTTAAGATCTCGAAAAAATAGTGCTTCATTTTATATGGAATCAGAAAAAACCTTGAATAGCAAATACACTACTCAGATCAGGAGGTATCACGCTACCAGACTTCAGGCTATATTATAAATCCATAGTGATCAAAACAGCATGGTACTGGCACAGAAATAGAGAGGTAGATGTATGGAACAGAATGGAGAACCAAGAGATGAACCCAGACACTTATAGTCATTTGATCTTTGACAAACCTATCAAAAACATTCAATGGGGGAAAGATTCCCGATTTAACAAATGATATTGGGTGAACTGGCTGGCAACCTGTAGAAGAATCAAACTGGACCCTGATCTTTCACCATTAACAAAGATTGATTCTCACTAGATAAAAGATTTAAACTTAAGACATCAAACTATAAACATATTATTAGAAGAGAGTGCAGGGAAAACGCTTGAACAAATTCCCCTGAGAGAATATTTTGTGAGGAGGACCCCTTGGGCAACTGAAGCAACACCAAAATTATATTACTGAGATCTGTAAAAACTAAAAAGCTTCTGCACAGTAAATAAAGCAAACAGACAGCCTTCAGAATGGGAAGGTTTTGCTTTTGACAAAGGTCTGGTAACTACAATCCACAGAGAGCTCAAACTAGTCAATAATAATGAAAAAAAAATCAAATAACCCCATTTCTATGTGGGCAAGAGACTTGAACAGAAACTTCTCTGAAGAAGACAGGCGCATGGCCTACAAACACATGAAAAAATACTCATCATGTTTAATCATCAGAGAAATGCAAATCAAAACCACTTTGAGATATCACTTAACTCCAGTAAGATTAGCCCACATCACAAAATCCCAAAATTACAGATGTTGGCATGGATGTAGAGAGAAGGGAACACTTCTACACTGATGGTGGGAATGCAAGCTAATACAGTCTTTTTGGAAAGAAGTTTGGAGAACACTCAAGGAACTAAAAGTGGACCTACCATTCCATCCTGTAATCCCCCTACTAGGTATATACCCAGATGATCAAAAATCATTTTACAACAAAGACATTTGCACCAGAATGTTTATTGTAGCCTAATTCATAATTGCCAACTCATGGAAGCAACCAAGTACCCATCAACCCATGAATGGATTAATAAATTGTGGGATATGTACACCATGGAATACTATGCAGCCATAAAAAGATGGAGACGTCACATCTTTTATGTTTATCTGGATGGAGTTGGAACATATTCTTCTTAGTAAAGTATCTCAAGAATGGGAAAAAAAGTACCCAATGTATTCAATACTACTATGAAATCAGTGTACAGTCACCTACACATGCATAGGAATGGCAAAGCATAACTATAGTCCAGAAAGAAGGAGGGGAGAGGAGAGAGAGGGGAGGGGAAGGGGCAGGTC
>CAUYQV010167532.1:0-64335 GCA_963574575.1 Galagoides demidoff | reverse complement strand
ATGTATGTGAAAACACCACACTGTACCCTGTGATTGCATTAATGTACACAGCTATGAAGTATCCAATGTACACACTCCTATTATGAAACTAATTTATACCTTTTATATAAAAGCTATAACCTAATAACAGCCTAAGAATACGGGAAGGGAGGTGGGTGTGGGGAGGGGAGATTGGGTGGTGGGAGGGGGAGGCAGGAGACTCACTTGAGCCCCGGAGTTGGAGGTTGTTGTTAGCTGTGATGCCATGGCACTCGACCCAGGGGGATAGCTTGAGCCTCCATCACAAAAAAAAAAAAAGAAATCAAGAAGGTGGGAGGGAGAAGGTCAAATGCCACATGAAGACAGAAAATTGGGGCCATGCATCAATAAGCCAGGGAATGACTAGAATTGTTGGCAAACCATTAGAAGCAAGGAAGAGGCAAGGAAGGATTCCTCTCCCAGTTACAAAGGGAGCCTGAACCACCCAACACCTGAGTGTAGACTTTTAGCCGGCAGAATTGTGGGACAATTAATTTTATTATTACTCAACATGTGCTACTTTATTATTGCAGCCCTAGGAAATTAATACAGCACTCACAAGAAAATTCCTCTCTTTTCTGTACATGCATAGTATAAACTGCTAGGTTCACAACATCCATCATCACTTCTTTGTTAGCCACAGAGCTCTTGAATTGTTAGACACATCAGTGACCTGCTACATATCAATTTTTGCCTTCCTTTGTATACAGGTTAAGCAATGAGATACAAGTAGAGTCATTTACATCATGACATTTCGGGATAGTCTTAAAGTAGGCTGACTGAACTGGGAGGCAGTGATTTTTGACCTTTCATCCTTATTTCTATTTACAATATGCCTCTGATGACCTGAGCTTCCACAGTCCACTAATAATCATTAGAAGACTGCGGAGAAGTAACCTATGCACTAAGGATAGAAGACACTTGCATCCCTGAGCTTCCATCTAAGTTCTGGATGGCTGAACTCTGGATTACTTTTTCCAAGAGAAAGATAAACCTTCATTTATCTTATTTAGGCTACTATTATTTGATTTTGTTGCATGCCTATATTTATATCACCAGCCCTAACCTTTATTGTAACTTTCAGTGCCATATTATAACTTCCTTGTGGACTTTCCTATGATATAATGTCTATCACTTTACATTTCATAATACTAAAGTCAATGCCCAATGACTCTGCAGACTAGGTCTACATATGGACTCTATTATTTCTATCAATGTAATCAGTGTCCTTTTGGTATTAAACTTAGATTTTGGGAAAATTTTTTGCTTCTCTATTTGCCCATAATCTCTCCCAATTCATTAATTTACTATTGAATGAATAAATACTTATTATCCAGCTTCTAAGATCCCAGTTCTATTGTTACAGAAACTAGAGGTAGCATGGTAAGTGATACTGATAAATTCTCACTCCCAAGAACTTTACATTCTATATGGGAAGATAGATAATAAAATTGGGATGAAATGTATAAAATAACATGAAGTTGAGAACGATGCTATAAATAAAAAGAAGAGGTTATATTATGGAGTCAGAAAGACCCACCCAGAAAATGAATTAGTCTTGGAAGGTTGATTCTTCCTTCACCACCTTGCACCTCTGTCACACTCAGTCACTGGTAACCCCACAGGGCTGTGACCGTTCCCTTTAGTGAGCAAATGTTCCAGGACTTTGTACCTGCCTGTGTCACAGGGAGATCTATGTCTCTTTGGCCAGGCCACCACTCTCTGCTACTATTCAGCAGGGGGACCTGAGGCCTTTTTGCAGAATTTGTTTCTGTCCCAGCTATATTCCCCTATTGGAGTTCAGAGAAACTATGACTCAGCCCTGGTCTGTGCCACTGCCAGAGCTGGCATGTCTGTCTCGGCCGCAGTCTGTGTTGGGATGGCTGAGGTTAGAGCTCACACTCAGCTGTCATTTCCAGCCTCTGCCCACCTGCCTTTGTCTCAGCTATGAACCCCTAAGGGCTGGGTGATTCTTAGGCTCAGTAAAGCAGTCCTTCTGGCTAGCCCCACCCTGGTAGGTACTGCCTCAGGCATATCCTTTACTCACAGGGTCTGCATTTCCATCCCATATCTTTTTTTGCCAGTGGCTGCCACCAGAGATGTCTGCCCGGCTTCCTCTGGTTGCCCAGAGAGGCTGGGAGTGTCTTTCCAAAATATCCCCAGGGGTGTGAGCCCTCTTGTTCCTGCCACTGCCACTGCTGCTCTGTGTCATGGGGCACTGCCTCTCCCTCTCCTGTATGGTTCCCTCAATTCAACATCTTCTCCTTACTCCCATGCCACAGAAACAGCACAGACCAGCAACAGCACACATCCTGTCCATACCTCTCAAGAAAATGCCCAAGAATCTGGACTGCATAGGGGACAGCTTCCAGACCTCAGGGTGAGAGTGGATGGGAGTGCTGGGAGTTCAGAATTACAGGTAGAGAATATATACAGTTTTATACAGTTTTATGTCTGGTGGGAATGTGCCATGGCACATTTATAAATCCTCTCTAAGGAAGGAGTTCCAGTTTTTAGAGGGTCTCTCCCATGTGATAAAATAGGAGGGGATCTGAACTCTGCTTCGTTGTTTGTATAGAGTATACTGCAAGTTGTTCTCATGGGGGAGGGGACTCCCATCTGTTTGGCAATGGATTTTATACCTATTGTTTGTGTCCTTGGGGTCACAACTCGCCTTAGCAGGGTTGATGTGCATTCTTCCACCTTCTCTCTTGGCTCAGCTCCAAACCATTGGCTTACTTGCTAAACTTCTGTCCCTTAATTCTCCTTCTGGACTTGCGCCTCTGTGGAAAGCGGGCTCTGGTCAGCCATCTTGCCTTTGCCTCCAAAGTGCGTTTTTGCCTTACAACAGAATACTATTTGGCCTTAAAGGGAATAAAGTACTCATCTATATCACAACATGGATGATCCTTGAGAACATTTTCTAAGTGATAAAAGTTAGACCTAAAAGGCCACATATTGAATAACCACATTTACATAAAATGTGCATACTAGGTAAATCATGGAAGCTGAATAGAACACTGGTTGCTATGGGCTGAGTGGAGGAGAGGCTGGGTTGACTACGAAAGAGATGAGGTTTTTTGGGGGGTGGTGATGAAAATATTCTAGATTTAGGTAGTGGTGACATTTGCAAAAATTCAGTAGAATCTCCAAAGTTGACCACCTCCCTACACTGACCACCTCCTTAAGTTGACCTAATTTTCATAGACCAGATATGCAACCACATGTGCATATCAGTGTAGTAAGCCTAATTCTTTATGTTAACCACCTCTGCATGTTGACCAATTTCTTCTAGTCCCAAAATGGTTAAATTACAGAGGTTCTACTACATGTTATTTAAGGGTGAATTGTATGTTATGAAAATTATATTTCAATTTTGAAATGTCCAGTCTTTGAACTCCTTGTTCTGGACCAGTAGTCCAATGAACTCTAAATCTAAAGGGAAGCCTTGAACTTTCAGCTAATCCTCCACTAGGACTCACAATTTGAGTTGGCTCCACTGATGCTGAGTGAGTGAGAGTGATCATTGTCAAGTCAGCATGACCTTCTTGGCAGAAAATGTTTTTGAAGAACTAGAGAGGGTTTGGCTTTGCCCAAATTTAGCAAAATCTACTGAAGTATGAGCTGACCTTTTAAGTCAAGCTCAGCCTTTTACCCAGCAAAGAGTGAAACAAGAAATTAAGGGAGGAAGAGAATGGATTTGCAAAGCAAAGTAGTGAAGAGCCCAGATTCTGAAACCAGATATCCCAGGTTTCAATCTCAAGGGATCCATTTCTCTCTGTGGATGCTCTGGGAATCACTTAACCTCTTTGTGCCACAGTCTCTTCATTTCTAAACTGTGGCAGTTTGTTACATATTAGGATCGTTATGAAGATTTAATGAGTTGATATTTATAAAGCATTTATAACTGTGCCTGGAATTTTGTGAGCACAACAGAAATGTATATTAATTAAATATCTATATTCAAAACAAAGAAAATAAGATGTTGGCATCCACAGTTATAATATATATGATATGATACAAATACACATATAGTGTGGTACTTACGAAGATAAAGCTTAAGTTGCTCCTTATTGACCCTCACTTGGCTCAAGATACCACTTTTGTATCTCTTCTGATTCTGGTGGCCCCATATGATCTCTGAATTCCTGAACCTACATCCCCAGAGTTCCCTCTGTCTCCTGCCATCTGTCCTTGAGGGCTGCATTTCATTTCTTACTGATCTACTACACTATAGAAACTGCACAAAATTCCCTTACCTTGCTATAGACTAAATTATGCCCCCCCATATTCATATGCTGAGGCCTCAACCACATTTGGGTTTGGTGTAATTAGGTTCAGATGAGTGCATGAGCATGAGACCCTCATGCCTGGATCAGTATCCTTACAAAGACACACTAGACAGCTTTCTCTTTTTTTCTCTTTCCCCCTCTGTATATGCACAAAGAGGCCATGTGGACACACACAGAGATAGCAGCTGCCAGGAGAAGAGGCCTCAGAATGAAACACGTCTTGCAAGCACCTTGTTCCTGGACTTCTAGCCTCCGGAACTATGAGAAATAAGTTTCTGTTGGTTAAGGTGCCTGGTCTGTGGTTTTGTTATAGAAGTCCAACCTTGGTTTGGCTAGTTGCTGGTGAGTTGGACACCAGTTGACCATGAACACAACCTTCCTTGTGAGACAACATAGGTTTTCTAGCACCTTCTCCCTAGAAGCCTTCCCCTCTTGTACCATATCAGCAGTATATTCTAACCCAATATTTTCTGAAACATGGGTAATTTATAGGTAACTTTTCAAAGAAAAATAAAATTTCTGGACCCTTGTGTCACCTCAGAATTTGATATACCTTTAATGATTTATGTTAATGCAATGGTTCAATTCTTTCACTACTTTTTTAGTAAACAATCACAAAACCTTCATTGGTAGCATGCAATGGTATCTTGGAGGTATGTCTTGTCTCCATGAATGCCAGTGGTGAAACTGCCATTGCACAATAAGACTTACTTACAAAGGGCTGTCTGGGTGTCCAAAGCAGGCTTTGACATATTTCTTTTTCATTCAGTCATCAAATAAAAACCACAAATGCAGAAATTATCCTAGGGAATGTATGAATCCTAGTTTGATTGATACCGTTCTAACATCCATTTAAAAATATCCTATTTCTTGGCACCGCACTCATGGAAAGTATCTCCAATTTCTGGAAATGAATAACTTCATCCAGGGGTCCAACAGATACCAATAGCCAGACCAGGGGTTGATGCAGCCTGGTGTCTAGTTTGAAGAGAATACTCTCTAAAAACTCAGGACCTGAGGAGTGGTGGAACTCCATTTCCTCTTACAGTACGCTGCAGTTTTTCTCACACTCACAGACACAAAATTTAATTAAACATCACCAACCTCCAGTTCACAATATCATGAGTCATTGGTGACCTCATATCACTCTCCTGGCTCCTTCACATATCTGGATTTCTCTGAAGCACCAATCTTGGAAGTGCTTCCCCAAAGGCCTTGATGTTGGTTTCAAAGTCATTTCATCTCTTCCACCATAAGGAACACCGTGTCCTCTGTGGATCAGTATTTTCTCCCTGTATAATGAATTGCAGTTTTGCAGTCCAGGTTTGGTAAACTTAACTCAGTTCAAGGAGAGTTATTTAATGATGCTACTGGACATGGCTTCTTATGACTCAAATTCCAGGAAACTTCCTATAGTGTATTGCCTGGTAAACACTTAGAACCCCACAGCTATCAGAAATTTAAGTACTCTTCACTGAAACATGTAATTCCACATTATGGGTGGTTTCAATCCTTCCCCACAATTTAATGAAATACTCAGAGTTACCACCCCATGTGGTTTTTGCTCACCTCCATATTCACAATCACGTCAACCATTTAGATGCACTGACTTAATACTCCGCCTCTTGCCAGCTTCCTCAAGAAATACCACAAATCGCCTATGTGTGTGGAAGTTATCTTTGTGGTTGTGTGAAGGTAGGGATTCTTACCAGTGGGTCTGGGGGTTCTTCAACTCAAAAACTCCCTCCACTTTTTATAGATCTTCTGCTAATTCCCAAAGATGCATATTCTTTCCCTGTGTGTTTCCCACCACGCACTGCTCCATGGGAATATTGCCTAGTACCCCAATTCCATATTCTTCTTTGTTATAGGAAGAAAAAAAATTTACAGCCAAGGGTTGGTTTACATGATCTGTACCTCTATTCATTGGATCATGTTTTTTTTTTTTTTTTGTCCTAAAGGAAATGATTCTGTAAGAACCCTCTGCCTACTGTGTGCATTTAAAGTAGGTTGCTTATTTCTTCCAGTCACTAGTAAAGCCATGTTTTATATGACTCATCACCTTCACATTCAATTCCCCCTACATTAAATCAGGCACAATTTCCTTGAAGAGGAATGTAACTCCCAAAAGCACCCTGATTCTGGCATTATCCCACTGAATCGGAAATAATATCAGCAATTTGTCTGCTAGGGGATGAAGTTTGGTGACTGAACTCAAATATTGGGAGGGCATAATAAAACAGTGGAAAACATTCTGAAATGATCAGAATCACTGAAGATGTGACATATATATTTTTATAACAGGTCTTTTCAGTGATAACCTGTCTAGAGAGAAAATTGTTTTAGAACCTTGAAAATAAGCTGACATTAAAAGCACATAGGACCAGATGATGGATAGCTTCCTACCTTTTTGTTCGATGTCATCTAAAATTAGATTGTTTCCTGGACAAGACATGTGATTCAAAATTCAAATAGTCTTGCCACTTAAATGTTACAGAGGAGCTAATAATCAGCAGGAGTTACCCAACCTTAGAAACTCGGGTTCTCTTGTGTGGGATAGAAGTGAAGGAAGTAAAGGACACTACTGGTTAGCTTTTGCCACATAACAAACCATCCTAAATTCCACACACACCCTTGGTGAAAAACTAAACTACAACTTGAACTTTAGAAATAAAAACAACATAATTGGAAATAAAAAAAAATACTTAAAACTTGGTGGCTTAAAACTATAATCATTAATTTAGTTTATAATTTTATAAATCTGTAATTGAGGTTGGGCTGCCTTGGACTGCTATTTGGCGCTCAGCTGGGCTAACCCTCATGGCTATGGTCACTTCCAGGTGCTTGGGACTGGCTGCTCTAGAATGACTAGACAGTTCCTTTATGTTCCACTTTTTTTTTTTTTACCTTTCCCCAGATACACTGGGTTTGTGGCAGTCATGGGGTTCCAAGGCAAAGACAGACACACACAAGGTCTTCTGAAGTCCAGACCCAGACATCAGACCAAGTCACAGTCCAGATCAGACATAAAGGATAGAGAAGTGTCACTTCTGCATGGGAAAATCTGCCAAGAGACATGGCTGTAGAGAGGGGAATAAATGGGTTGTTTTTAGAAAACAAAATACAGAAAAGGTATTTCCTAACTTGAAATTATTTAAAACTTAAAAGAAAAGGTAAAAGATTTACTCAGGAAATTCCAGAAGAAAAACAGATCTGTCATCCACAGTTGCTGTTAATTGATGAGGAGTTATTAAAATGGCATTGTCTCCCTGAAGAGATATTTTTATCAGCCCTCTCAGTGATATTTCTATGTCAGCCATGCCTGATCTCTTCCATCTTCTTTGGTTTTCTTCATCTTCTCAAAACAAAACAACACAGTGATGGATTCTCCAAATACCCTGATTTGATTAATTCTCAGTGTATACTTGCCTTTACCCTATAAATACAAAGGGTGACAAAAAACTGTATACCCATTTCTAAAAAGGAAAAAAAAGTCTGTATTAAAATTGTAACACTCAGGTCATGTCTGACTCTGCAATTACAGGACATACAAGATATAATATACAAGTAACAAATGTTATTGGTATACATGGAGTATTATAATTTTAAGAGTGTTTTCTTTTCTTAAAATGTAAATAAATTATTCTGTACCATCCACAGAAAATAGATTGTATATACAGCTATTATATAGCCATACAATTTTTAGAAACCCATAAAGTTAATGCTTGCCTACTGGTGATTGTTATCCAAAGCTTTACTGTGATAGCTGATGTACATGAAAAATGCTTTTTGCCATTTCACCTAAGTGGAAAAGTACTACAATCACAGAGAGTTCATAAGTGGATTATATTCTACCCTATAGGATACAATCTTTAAAGTTTGTCACATTTTTTCTAAAAAAAAACCCTTATAACTTATAAACAGCATTGCACTTGAGTTGCAAGTTTAGATAAGGACTTTGAGAGCCCTGTATGTCCAGACTAGAAAGCGTTTAGCCATCAGAGACCCCTGGCTGTGTACATAGCCAGTTACACTGGTAGTGAAGGCCACTTCTGGACTTTCACCAGTATGGGACTGCATAGCATGTGGTGACCTATGTATGTATGGACAGATCCCTCTAGACTAGTGATGTCCAACAGAAATATAGTATGAGTTGCTCATGTAACTTTGAATTTTCAAATAGTCACATTTAAAAAAAAAAAGAAATGAGTAAAGTTAATTTTATTTCATTCAAAACATCCAAAATATTAGATTGTCAACAAAAAATAAAATCTGAGCCTTATTTTGCCTTTAAAGCCAAAAAATAGTCAGGGTCCTCTTTGTAGGATCTGCATCTAGTCTAGCTCAGTGCATGACACAATATGTGACAAAATTTTAGGCTGAATAAAAGAATAATGCACAAATCAACAAGAAAGGGTGCTTATTGTATATATTAGGTGAATCAGTCTTTAAGAACTATATTTTCATTGTCTAAAAGGATAACTATTATTTCCTGTGCATTTTGGTTTTAAATTCTGGAAACTACATGTTGGCCTATGTAGTGCATTGTCCTGAATTTGCATTGTCCCTGAATTTCCCAATCAGAGGCTTAGTTGAAGACAGCATTTCTTTAGACACAAGCAAGTTTTAGATGGGCAGCTGGGGTTAGAATAAACTGGGCTACATGGCAAAGGACAATCCCTGGCTGCCTGAGAACTCCTCCTAAAAATGTATGTTTATTTTCCAGTAAATGGATTTCATGTAGTTTATACTTACACCTTCCACTTAACTCTGGGTTCTATGACAGCTATTTTCGTTTTTGTGCTATGAAAGCACTTAGTCTCTTAAGTTCTCTTTATAGGCATTCCTTAAAATATTCATAAAGTTTTCTGTAAATGTCCAAGCTTCCCTTCAGCATTAATAAATATACCAGTAAAAGAAGAATCACATATCAAGCCAAGACAGGTTAAAACTTTTGCCTGAGATTCTCTTTGAAGTCAAAAATCTCTAAAATGTATATCACTGTTTTTGTTGTTGTTAAAAAAATTGCTTTTTCTGGTGGCGTCTGTGCCTCAAAGGAGTGAGGCCCCGGCCCCATACGCTGGAGGTGGTAGATTCAAGTCCAGCCCTAGCCAAAAACTGCAAAAAAAAAAAAAAAAAACTGCTTTTTCTAGAGAAAGAAAGGCTGGGTCTAAAATCTAAAATGAAGGAAAATGTGAGCAAAAGGACAAACTCCTAGAAGCTGGCAGACCCAAAACACTGTTGCCACCAACCTGACTGAAAACAGGTGGCATATTTAGTAGGTCTGAACAGAAGAGAAAAAACAAGTCCCCCACCACTGGCTTTATGTTTAGTGGAACTCATGCAGATTTCTTTTGAGCTTAAAGATATAGATCAAAACAAAATAGCTACAAGAAATTCAAAACACAAAGGGTGTTCTTTTTGTATAAATGGTCATAAGTCTTCAGGGCAGTTTGAACTGTTTTAAGCTGTGTTAGTTGCTTTAGTTACTTTAGTTAATGGTAACACTAAAGTCCCCACCTAACAAGAAGTACTGTGCATGCTTAACCAAATTGTACTTAAATATACAGTGATGCAGACAGAAAGCTCTGGATTACCTGCCAGCATGAAGTTTTAAGACAGGGTTCCACAATCAGGCAGATAGTGTGGATCTTGCTCTCCAGAGATCTGTTGCTGCCAAGGAGTAGGCATACAGAGGATTCCTATCTTGACTGGGAAGGAGAGCCGTGTGTAAGTAAGCTCTAATAAATCATAACTCATCAAGGTGGATTGACTCGGTCACTTCTTTCATCTCTCAGCACCATCTCAATTTGAGGGGCAGTTTTTCTACATCATCCTGAGATTTTCTGGAAACATGAACTCACATGACTAATGAATCCACTGTTAACAAGAGACCTCTCTGCTTTTTATTTCCTCAGTCACTTAATTAATAAATCAAACCACCTAGCAACCTTTAAGGTTATGACTTTTCATGTGGCTCATGGAGCTGATTATACCAGCAGCCTCTCAATTTAATTGATATAACTACTGTGGAGCCTCATTTCATGAAGGGAAATTAGAACTGGGCCCCAAAATTCCAAGAGTAGGGTGATAATCCTATTTCAGGAAAAATTTCCTTGGAAATCTATTTAAGAAGGAGTTAAAAAAAGTTCAGAAATTTGTGCTCATACAAAACCCACATGCAGACTATAGCCAAAATTGTAACAAAGTCCTACCAAGGCTTCAAGGATAAGAGAATCCCTATATTATCCAATAATAACAGATCACAGATAAAGAAGAATAGCTAAATCACAGGTTTTACATATTCATTTCAGCTTAACAAAACACCCCCCGAAATAGCCATTATGATTACTCAAGATTATGAGTAGTGATAGGGTTGGTCTTCTGCTTTATGTGGTGTATACCATCTGGGGCTACCTCTCTATATGTTGTCACCTTAGTCATCTGGAGGCTTCACTCATCTGGTACATCCAGAAGAGAAAACCTGCAGGGATGATGACTGGTGCTAGGGCATCTGCTGGGAGCTTAGCTAGGGCTCTTGACCAGAGCACTTTGATTCTACTCCATGTAACCCACTGTGTGTAAGATTGACAGATATAATACAGAACACCAATTAACTCCAAATGCCATAAAAATAACTAATGCTTTTTAGTATAAATATGTGGCATGAAATAAAATTATATTTTGAGGCCGGGTATGGTGGCTCACCCCTGTGATCCTAGCACTCTGGGAGACTGAGGCAGGTGTATTGCCTGAACTTAAACGTTCAAGACCAGCCTGAGCAAGAGAAAGACCCTGTCTCCAAAAAATAGCCAGGTATTGTGGTGGGCACTTGTAATCCCACCTACTTGGGAAGTTGAGGCAAGAGGACCACTCGAGCCCAAGATTTTGAAATTGCTGTGAGCTATGACTCCATGGCACTACACTGAAGGTGAGAAAGTGAAACTCTGTCTCAAAAAAAAAATTTTTTTTAAATCAGATTTTTTAAAAATGAATGTTTGCTATTGAACAGCACTGAGTGAGAGACAATAGGGAGTTCTTTGGAAGCCTGAGTCACTATCCCTGCCTTTAAGTTGCTTATATTCTATTTGAGAAATAAGCCCAAGGTCACCTCAATGCCACTATTCCTTTCTATTTACTTTTGCTAAGATCCTGTTAGTGTGGCAGGTTACCTCTTTAAAAAGGCTTTTTAAAAATCACTTCAATAATATAATATATCATAGTTTGCTTTATTGTTTTAGTTATTGCTGTTACCAGCACCTGGAAAATATGATAGACAAATGTCTAACTGGGATTAATTCTCTCTCTGGTTTTATTAACATCATGAAAAGCTAAGAATAAAATAATAGATGGCAGGTAATTGCAAATTCTACAATGAGGGAGTCTGCTACTCATGTGGGAATTGCAGAGAAGACTGGGGAAAGAAAAGTTTCCGTGGCCTGCACCAACACTCAGTTCAAATGTAAGAAAGAGTTAAAAGCAAAACTCTCAGAGAAAGAGAAGTTGAGAGTTATTGGTTTGCTGTGGATTTCCCCCTCCCTCAACCAGCGTTGGAGGGAGGGTTCTGAAAATCTTTTGGAGACTGTATTCGTAGGTGGTGCGGATCCCTCAGGTGGAAAGTCTCAGGGAGAGAATGTGATTATGGCTGCCCAGCTGCCCTAGCAATAAAGAGGCATCTTTAAGATGGCAGTAAAGATGCAGAGATAAGGAGAAGGACCTGAACGCCTACATTTTCCATAGATCAAGAGGACCAGCCATGGAAAGTGTTTCTGTAAGACAGAGACTGGCCTAGAGGTAAGCTGAAAGTATCTTAGTAATTAAAAGCTACAGGCTGCACCCCCAGAGAAAGAAACCTGGGAGATAGCATCATCCTGTCAAGATGCTCTGAAGACTCCAGCAATGTATTTCCAACAATAGTCAGCTTTGTGCACTGGCCAAGCCCAGGGCATGCCAAAGTAGAGCATGAGGGTACTCACAAGGAAAACCTTTCCTATCTTCCTGCACCCCATGCTAGAGATGTGAGAAACTGACTATCAAAGGGGGTAGAAAAGGAGGAAGACAAGAGAAATGTAAGATGAGAAGACATGTAAACAGTAACCTACAATCTCCCTTCCTCATTAGCAGCTTCTCTCAGTTGGAAAAGTGAGAAGTTTTGACTGTAAATGAAGTTAAGAGTTGTGATTACTCCATGAGTGGGTGTTTCCACTACTGAAATGAAACTGTTTTGTGCCATGAAGTATTTAAAGAATTTTTGTTGTCTACATTGTGAGATAAGAGGATATTTTAGTATTGGACCAACATTTCATCTAGGGTAGCATAAGAACTAATTTCATACAGTGTTTAAAAGTTCGAGGAAAAAAATACACAAAAATAAAAAAGTTCTGGAGAGAAAGGAGTCATTTTGTGATTCTTCCTGATGGATGTTGCTTAATATATTTATATCTATTTATGGGCTTTGCTTGTTTTCTGTCTTGCTCACTGGAACATAAATTCCCCAAGGGCATGGACCTTATCGTTTCTATTCATCATAGATTCCTCTGAGGCTTTCAGCACATTGTGAGTGCCGAATAAATTTTTGTTGAATGAATACATAAATGGGTAGCTGTGGAGACAGGAGTGGAAGCTCTTCTACATCTTAGGAGAAGATGTCTTAGCTGAAATTTAACCAAAAATAAAAAAAAGAAGAAGAAGCATTTAAATAATCATTGCAAAAAAAAAATTGTGTAGGAAGAGCTCTTTTCCAACCTCGCCATCATTTACACCGACTTCAGTAGAAAAAGTCCAGAAGCCACATTAGGCTCCTCTTGTCTGAAATCTCAGCTACTTAACAATATTCTGCTTGTGTAACCAATTACTGTAGTGGCAGCTTTTCTCTCTCTTTTGCATTTTCTTGTATGATACAGCAGTAGAAACTGCTAATAAAACTGTCAATTTTCTTTTACTTCAATAAAAGGTCACACGTGACAACAACCCCCCTCGCCTACTAACAGCAAGAGCCTTTATTAATGTTTTAAATGTACACAGTGATATTTCTGAAAGGTCAAATTTTTAAAATGTCAGTCCTAATTCTTTTCCCTTTCTTTCTATGCATCCCTCCCCCCGCCCCATCACCATTGCTTGCTGTTTGGCCTCAGATATTGCACTTGTTACAAATTGTGTTCAACCAGGTAAACATGAGGTGGGGGGGACCCAATAGGGGGATAGGACAGGAGAAGCACATCTCTACATGGAACATCTCGCCCATAGCTAAATGGACAAATGTGGCCATAATTGACTTTTTTCTGAATATAAATATTTTATGAGCCATCACCAATAGTTCTTATGATCCTGGTGTTTCTTCCAAATATTGTATTTCTTACCTATTGCCATGTAACAAATTGGCCCAAAATTTCCTAGCACAACAGACACACCTTTCTAGTTAGAAATCTGGGTGTGGCTTGGTGGGCCCTTCATGGGCTGCAGTAATGGCAAGGAAGGGGATATAACAGATTTAACAGAGGAAGGATTTACTTTCAAGCTCACTCACGTGGCTGTAGATTGGATTCTTCACAGGCTACTGGGCAAGCTGAATTCTGATCAGAATCCTCACTGAGGTCCTTTCCCCTGGACCTCTCCCTGGGACAGCTTAGAACAGGGCACTGGCCTCCCTCAGAGCAAGCAAGAGAGAGGGTGAGAGCAAGAGCGAGATAGAAGGTGCTGTCTGTAACAGAGCCTGGGAAAATACGACCATCATTTTTGCTATTCCGTTTATTCAGTGTGAGTCACGAGGGTCAGCCCACATTTCAGGGGAAAGGATTGCACAGGCCATGGAGACCAGGAGACAGGAATCACTAGGTCCCATCTCACCATCTTAGAGGCTGCCTGCTACAAATATCAAGCTAAATTTTCAGTAAAAACAACACTAACAATGAAAGGACAGACTGATTGGTTACTACGTGACATGCACTGTGCTAAGGATTTTGCATGAAATCACTCATTTTTTAAAAATTCTATAAATTGAGTGCTTCTCCAATCCTCAGTTTATAGTTGAAAAAAATGAAACTCAGAGTCCTACAGCAACATCTTCAAGATTCCATGACTAGTTCAAGGCAGAGGCCATTCTTTATCATTGCAAAACTCAGTCTCTGCAGCCCTCCTTCTGATCCATGATTGATATTTAGAAAGGTAGCTGGCTAGGATTAGGTCATACCTGTGTCAGTGAGGGAGGATGAGATGAACTAGGCTTGTCATATGGTTCAGAAATTCACATACAGCAAACTTTCTCTATCCTAGGCTGTGAACTAGAGATAGAAGTGAGTTAGATATGAACATTACCTTCTGGAAACTGTTATGTTTGGGGGGGGGGAGAGTTAATATGAACAACCTTGTTAAGGGACAGAATGATCAATGATGAATCATACCTGGATCACACCAGGCATGAATACCAGGATTTGCCCACTTAATTTGTCTAAAAGGCCAAAACGTGGTTTTTGACCGTCGAAAATTCATAAGCATCTTACCCTTTTCCTTGAGAAGTTGCCAAATTAATTCTGTGCTTTACTAAACTAGAGACAGTTTCTAAACAGCAAGAGAAATTTTCCAGCAGTTTAAATTCTCTAAAGTCGTAATTTTATTTAATTTGGAAGAAATAGAATGTTTAAGTATCTAATAAAAACTGAGAAACTTCTCCTCCGACGGATTAAGATATTCACAACATTACAATATCAGTGTTTCCCATGACACCAGATGTCTGGATCAATGCACCTCAGACATCTCAGCTTACTCTCAGATCCTTCTTCAGCACCAAGGTGAAGTCACTAAATCATTTGATTTAAACATCAAGATATTGATGATAATTACTTAATAGATATCTTTGCCTTTTTATGCATCCTGAACAACCAGGCATAGAAAATCACATCTAGTTAAGGAAGCCTTGCCAGCATATTCCAGAAGGAACTCTTGTATATATTTTTATACCCTGCCAAATGAGGGTGGTGCCCCACTGCGGTGTCAGTGGAGGCCATGACGGAGACTGGAACTCCCACTCCTACCCAACAGTAACAAGAGAAACTCTTAAAGAATCATTAGTACCACTTCTATGCAATATTTTCCAGGAAATATAAGAGAAAATAACAGTTCCCAGTTTATTTTATGATGCTAATATTACCCTGATACCAAAATAAACACAGTACAACTACATGTGACTCTATACTTATCTCAGCATAAAATGTTCAATTTATTAAAATTCAGGGAAAATTCATAAAAGAAATAAAACAGGGATGGCATCTTTATCTACTGTGAAGTGCCAATATCTTTGTCACTCTTCACATTTGTAAATGTGATTTATCCATTTAAGGAGACTCCAATTTTTCCTATATTACTGAGAGTTTTACCATGAATAGGTATTGAATTTTGTTAAGGATGTTTTCTTTACTGATTGATGTAATCATGGTAATTTTTCTCTGTTAGCCTTCCAGAAAAAGGGAAACTAAGTTCAGCTATTCAGGCTTTTTTTTTTTTTTTTGAGTCTCTGTTTAGGAGAAATGAACTTACAGAAGTTAGATATCATTGGAACTAGAAGGCAGCCACCCAAAAGGTTACCATGAATTCAGTGTAACCAACCTAGAGATGCCTTACAGAGATTGCAACTGAGATTCAGCTTTAACGGAGATTCAATAACTCTGTACATCATAAATATCTTTCACTTTATTTTATGGAATATAAGAAAATCTCACTCTGCAGAAAAGTAGACACCATGCTTGGCAGCCACAGGACACCTGGTCACCATTCCAAGCTTACAGGAATTACCAGCAGATATTCTAAAATTACAGGTAACCTCGGAAAGAATCAAACAAGTAGAGATTAAAGCTTTGATGGATTAAGTGATTATGTTTTTTATATTGAAAGGGAGATCTAGAAGGAAAATGGAGCTAATACTTGCCCTTAGTTTCAGTTTTTAGTCTCATACTCTTTTCAAAATATCATACTGTCTCCTTTCAGAGGCAACAGTGGGTCATATAGCAGTGATGGTCAACCTTTTTTAAATTTCTTTGGCTGCACCCTCCAGGATAATTTATTTAAAAATAAGAAGATGAAATATATGTATAACTACCTACAGCCTGACAGAGAAACCCTGAAGTCAAGTTCATTAAGATTTGGCAACAGAAACCCTGAAGTTAAGTTCATTCATGTTGTTAATGTTTTTTTGAGACAGAGTCTCACTATGTTGCCCTTGGTAGAGTGCTGTGGTGTCACAGCTCACAGTAACCTCAAACTCTTGGGCTCAAGTGATTCTCTTGTCTCAGCCTCCCAAGGAGCTGGGACTGCAGGTGCCCACCACAACACCTGGCTATTTTTAGAGATGGGGTCTCGCTCTGGCTCAGGCTAGTCTCAAACCTGTGACCTCAGGCAATCCATCTGACTCAGCCTCTCAGAGAGCTTGGATTATAGGCATGACATGTTCTTATAAACTTGGTAAAGTCCACTATTTTTCAGAGTCTGATGTTCGTTAAGTGAAACTTCATATCTTTATTTCCTTTTGTTAAGAGTTCTTGGTTTAAGATCATATGAAATAAAACAAGTAGATGGAACTTAAAGAGTTAAAGGTACAACACTGATGTAAGATACATCTATCCCTGAGTAATAATTGTTGCAATGGAGAGAAATTACCAGACACACAATCGGAAATGAGTCTCCTGTGTATTCCAGATTATGCCTGAATTCTTCCTTTCTCTATCATCTAAAGTCTCTTAGTTGTAAATCTCAATAAAACCTTTGAAAAGCAGTTCAGTAGAAAAATGTTTAGCTAAATGCCTTCTGTGATGATATGTCAAGAGGGTTTAATTCTTCCCACTTATGCTCCTCTCATCTTACAAGAATGTCGAATACCCAAATGTCTCCTTCTGGATGGTTCCTCAAGCAGAACAGAGCTGGATTCCAGATGATGATTAATTTAACTCCTGGGCACACTAAGATGTATTTTCAAGAACAGTACTGAAGTAAAAAAAAAAAAAAAAAAAAGAAAGAAAAAGAAAGAAGATGTGGGGAAAAGCTTGTTAAAATTAGAGTTCTTGCTTTCACTCATTTCTGGAGCATAATTTATGTCTGTTTTTAGGAGCAGGGTTTCATGGCCATGACATACATACCTGGCTCCATTTGTCACTCATATTACCCACAGCTGATGTGCAACAAATCATCCTTGATTAATTCAATAGAATCAATACCTAGGGTTTGAATAGAAAATTCTCTAGAAACATACAAAAAGGCATGGAAATAAACCAGTTTGGGTGTATTAGGATAAATGAGTAAGTTAAAGTCAGAGCAGTTGAAAGTAACTATTAATCGAGTAAAAAAATGGAATTCTACAGAGAATATGACAAGGTTTTCCTATGTCTCACTTTTGCCCTGAGTACAGCTGTGGAAATGTAGCAAGGTTTTCTCGGGTGGGTCCACTCTAGAAGGTTGATTGGCAAAATTGTCAACTTAGAAATGTGGAAATGGGCAACTGGCTGCTATGAGTTTTCAATGGAATTGGTAACCTCAAAGACCTTAAGACTTTACAAAGATGTAAGATGCCAATTAAAATGTCAGAAAATGACTTTAAATACTAAAATTTTAGAGCTATATCTTCCCCCCCCCCCATGTAGTGGAAAGATTGCCTAGGATCCACTTCTTCGAGTAACACTGCTCCTCTAGAGACAAAGAAAAAGAACCTTCTCCCTGTTACAAGACAAAACAGACATTGCTTCCTCTCCCTGGTCCCTTGAACATACACAGAAAAACTGTCATCTTTTCCGGGGTAGTTTTTCAAGTATTTGGAAAGAACTATCACCTTCCTATGTGTTTTCATTCTCACATATGTATAAAAGTAAAAAATATATATATACACTATAATTTTTATTACAAAAAAACAGTTCATAAGAAAGGAGAAAAATGCATATTAAAACAGAATAGAGAGAATATGGATGATTTCTCTCTTTCCCTATTTTCCAAATGGTTTCAAAGCTTGTGAAAATTCTTTGGTAATGGGGAAAAGGGAGATATAAATAAAAAGACAAATTATGTTTCCCCCAAAAAAGCATGAGAAAGAGAAGTAAATAAATATGCTGAATTTTGACATTGAGAAAAGTTGTATAATGCAGCCTTCTCATTTTTATGGTAGAAACGAGGCCAGGAGAGGTGTGGAGTAGACTAGTCACTGGTAAATATGGGCAGATCAGAGACTCAAGACTAAAGACTAAAGACTAAATCTTCTGACTCTCAATCTAGGTGACATTACACTGTCATCTAACTTTAAGGTAACATAAAGTGACAGAATGGCTGTTGTTTCAATATCCTAGTCCCCAGTGGTTGTTCTTTCTTAGATTTCCTCTTTGACCTCTTTTTCTAATAACAAAAATTATTGTTATCAAAATTTTGTTCTTGATTTTGCTACCAAATCAAGAAATAGAATTTGGTCTTGCTTTTCTAGCTTTCTCCTCTGCCTTGGGTACACCTGCTGAGATGTCTAAGCATTTTCACATTTACATCCTCTCTCGATGTGTCATCTGTAGGCTCATCAACTCAGAAACATAGAAATGGTTGCTATCCATCTGACAATGGAAGGATAACATTGAAGACTTGATAAGGCTGACACTTGAGAAAACTGTCTAATATTTCTCTGTTTTTTTGAGTTACCAAGATGCACATTTTAGTGTACAATTTCAAGAATGTTAATAATAACCAAAAGATTATATCTAACCCCATTTGTTCCAATTTATGCACTAACCACAGATTTGAAACTCACCCATATATCCTGAGGAGACAGGTAAAGACAGAAGTGAAATGACCCAAGTAAGAAAGTGTCCACATTTAGGGTGATGCTGCTAGCTACTTGAAGGGATGACCCTGAGGTATATCCTGTATGATGGCTCCTCAATTTTCCCAGCAGCACAGAGCCCCAGGGGCCCACAGTTACCTACTCAGTGATTCACCATTTTCCTTCCCTGGCTTAGTTCCCCACTTCTCCATCAGTGCTTCCTGGGATCACTTTCCAAATAAGCTGCTGGCATTCAATTTTGTCTTGGGATCTGCTTCTGGAGAAACTTAATCTTGACAACCCCTTCATGTATACACATACCCCTTAACAGACACTTAGGATAGAAGACATGTCTATATATGCGTGTGCATATATATTTTGGTTAGAGGTAATCCAGAAGCTATTTAGGAAATAAATGTCTCATATTTTCTTGAACATGACTGAACAGTCTTGATTCAAGCTCTGCTGGAATTTGACTAGGAGGCAAACGACTGGGGTGAAGAGTTAAGCCCATGGCACATCTCCAGCTATTCCATGACCCCTTACAGGTACCTTCTTTTCCCTACTGAACAAAGAAGCATATTTATTTACCAACTTATATGGAAGACAGTTAGCTTGTCAAAACAGTCATTAGAGGAAACTCAGTGGAACTCATAGGGGTATACACAGCTATAAGCTGTACTAAAGAGTGTCATACTGCCTTTTCTTCTCTTCTCAGGGTACGTCACTTTATAGTGAGTCACGGGCTGTTTTTCTGAAGCTTCCCATTACATTTCTGGGTGTAGAAAAGAAGTGAACCCACTTTATTAAATCAGTCTAAGGACATTATTAAGAATGTCCTGGCCTTTCTACCTAAGGAAGAGAAATTGGTCTAGGAACATCCCAGAATATGCTGCCCTTGTGCTACTGCCTTTCATGGTGATTTGGAACATGTCCCCTGGAAGGAGGTGCTTTAGCAACCTATATATGATTTTTTTAAAGTGTTAGATAGCAATGTAAAAAGTTACACACTGAGAATCTTGAAGACCACATCTATAGATAATATGCTGAATCTTCTTCAACCTCTATGGTAGAACACTGAGCAATTAAATCATCAGCCAGAAGCCAGGGAAGATATCTGCAGGGTCTTGGAGGTGGGCTTGGGGCAGCAGAGCAATTGTAGGACATTCAGGGGGCTCCATACAATAGTTCTTTACCAACCTGTACCTGTACAGAAGCACTTAAATATAACTACTACTTTGCCCTGGTGGGTGCCACCTGCATAGCATGCCATGAATGGCCGTAACTTGGCTCTGGCCAGGGCAACTGTGGCTTCCAGCAGGTGCTCTCTGCTCTGCTCTGGCTGCTGCTATGTAGTGAAAGCTGAAAATTGACAATGATGGGCCAGCACTGAGTAAAAAAAGCCAGTTCCCTTACTGCCAGGGTGCCAAAATCTGACCTGCAGGTAAGGCTTCAGACTCCATGAGATCAGGATGAGCCTGCAGCTGAGATTTCTAATACTGTGCCACTATCTGGCTTTTACCCTTCCCTGTTCCTGTGTTTCTTGCCTTTTCACCTGTCTCTTCCCTGACAATTTGCCCGGGGAGCTCACAAATCCTGAGCTCAGGATCTGCCTCTGAAAGATTTGCTCTAACCAACTTACTTTCTAAACCACAGTTATTTTTGCTATGAATCCTAAGGAATCCATTTGTTCCTCTCCTTCCCCACTAAAGAAGCTACATAAGACCCTGTTCCACAAATTCTTACTTCTGTCTTATTTGCTCTCTGCTGCAGAGTCTTCATGCTGAGTCCAGAGGACATCACATCTCCAAGTCTCAGAGTGGAGTTTTTTATTTTATTTATTTATTTATTGTTTAGGAGGCCCTGGCCAGGTTTGAAACTGCCACCGCTGGTGCACGGGGCCAGCACTTTCTAACCATTGAGCTACAGATGCCCAGGCCAGAGTGGAGTTTTTCCAAGCCACCCAGCCTGCATCTACTGCTTTAGCTATTTCTGTTCTGAATAGCTACTGCCAAGTTTATGCCAATATGAAACTGTAGGAGCATGAAGTTCCTTCAAAGCAAATGGTACTCCTGTGGTGTTCTGAACCCAATGTATGAACATCTTTCATAGTTGTGGTGACACCACCAATAATAACAGCAATCACTATCATACACTGAATGCTTACTAAATATGAGTCTCTAACAAGAAGGGTTTTTTTGTTTTGTTTTGTTTTGTTTTTGCAGTTTTTTTTCTTTGGCCGGGGCCAGGTTTGAACCTGCCACCTCCAGTCTGGTATATAGGGATGGTGCCCTATATACCTGTGGCCCTTTGAGCCATAGGCACCACCTGAACAAGAAAATTTTATGCATTATCTCATTTAAGTGTCACAGAAAAACTGGGCTATCACTAACCCCAATACACTTTGAGAGAAATGAGACAGAGAGAGTTAATGGACTTGCCAAATGTCCCATGTAGAAGAGCAAAACAGTGGGCTCAGGTCTGTCTGATACCAAAGACTGGTTCTAACTGTTGATTGTGGCTCCTCATAGGTAAGAGGAGAACAAAATTTCCGGGCATTTTTGAGGCAAAGGTAAAGTCAAGGTTGCTTTCCCCAGTAGTTAAAAGCCCCACTCCCTCTACCAAAGCCGCTGCTCTTGCTATAGCAGCCTGGAACCCAGGTTTTCCATCTTCTGCCCTACTGTGGCCGTACTCTAGACTCCTGTCTCTCAGTCCATTTTATGCTGCTATGATAGGCAATTTGTAATGAACAAAGATCTATTTGGCTCATGGTTTGTAAAGATGGGCAGATTGAGGAGCTGCATCTGGTGAGGGCCTTCTTGTTGCATCACACATGGTGGAAAGCATCATGTGGGTGAAAGAGACACAGAGAAAAGATAACCAAATGCATCCCCTTGTCAGGACCCCACCTCTGCTATAACTAACATACTCTGAAGATAATGGCATTAATCCATTCATGAGCACAGAGACCTCAAACTAATTACCTCTTAAAGGTTCTACTTCTCAACACTGTTTGCTTTGGGGATTAATGTTCCAACACATGAACTTTAGAAGACACATTCAAACCATTGCACTCACTCTTTTCCCCCAATTAAATTATTCCTTCATGTGGTTCAGTAGCAGTTGTCTTGTTATCCAAAGTTCTCAAAAGAACACTCACACAAAAACATTTCTGAGCAATGTCACAATTTACTGAATCAAGCATTCTAACAATTTATCTAGGAAACTATATAATAAAGCTCTTTAAGTGCAAGAATCTTCTTTCTCCTTGAACTCCATACTCACTGCTCAGATGGCCCCTCCCTCTTCTACCTACAAAATTATTAAAACTCTCTTTGTATGTGTATGCATAAGCCAGCCTAAAGCCATGGCATAGCCACATATCAAAGGCTTTTTCCAGAAGAGCTAGCATTTCCCAGAAAATGACTCTTTCTCATATATTGCTAGAAGATAAGTATTTTTTCCCGTGTAACATATTTGAAGCTAAGGAGAGTTCTCAATACTGGGTAGATGAAGCAGCCCTTCTTCCAATGCATTACCCTTAGAAAATGCAGATGAAAGAGGTATATCACATCCTGAAGCCAAGAGAAGGTCCTACCATCTCTCCAGGTGCTCCACATGGTAAGCAAAATAAAGGTCAAACAGTTCAAAAATGATGATGACATTTGTAGATGACCCACTTAATGTGAAACGGCTTGCAAATCTTAACTAAATTACTAGAAAATTGTGAAACTCCTTAAATTAAGAAGCAATGAGCTTAATCTGTTTATCTTATAAATAAGAGACTGCAGAAGATGGCAAGTGATTCTATGAGGATAGAAATTCTTCACTTGGTATAGGTAAAGTTATGTAGAGTCAAAGTTAACCTTTATTTCATCCTTTACAAGGTTACGTCTTAATTTGGATGTTAAAGGCCTCTCAGAACTTCCTTAACCCTCTTAATATTTTCATTGTACTGTTTTTCATTAGAATAAAGTTTAAATTATTTAGTATAGTAATTTTTTAGATGAAAACTAAAATATTATTTTATTTCTTTATAATAAGTGATATATCTTTATTCATTTAAATTATATTAATATTTTTTGGCTTTGATTAATAGAAGTAGGTAAATTTTTTTCTGTAAAAAAAAAACTATTTACCAGAAAGTAAATATTTTAGTGTTTGAGGGTCACGTTTGGGGTCTGAGTACCCATCATGCACATTCTTTCTTTTCTTTTTCTATTTTATTTGCTTTTTTTTTTTTTTTTTTGGTTTAACAATCTTTTAGTGATGTAAGAAATGTTCTTAGCTGCAGGGTATATGAAAAGGCTGTGGGTCACTTGTTCATGGGCATAGTTTGCCAATTCTTGATTTTTTAAATAGCACAAAAAATTGATGGTATTCCATGAATAATAATCAAATATTATGTTTAAAGTATTCTACTAAACAAAGTCAAGCAAATTCCTTTATCTCAGGACTTCTCAAGGTCTTTCATATATGAATGTATATTGCAAATCACCAATAGAGCAATATAGTGTCCAACACTTCTTAAACACATTTTTAACTATTTTGTTTATTTACGTACTTATTTATTCATTATTTTTTTTTTGCGACAGAGTTTCCGCAAAGCCCAGCTAGTTTCCTTCCTTTCTTTCTTTTTTTCCTTTTCTATTTTTAGTAGAGACAGGGTCTTGCTCTTGCTCAGCCTGGTTTCTAACTCCTGAGCTCAAACAATCCACCCTCCTGGGCCTCCCAAAGTCCTGGGATTACAAGCATAAGCCACCATGCCTGGCCCCTGGAAACACACATTTACACTAATGAAATAAAATCTGAGTTCTAAGAAAATTATTGAGGGGGATATGTAAATTAATGAGAAGGCTGAGATATCAAATTTTGTTTCAGTTCAGCAGACAGTAGGCTCTGGTTAGCATGGTAGTGATAAGAACTGTTTCCATATTGAAATTTAGTTTCTGAAATCATCCTGGATTAAACTCCTCTTATAGCCTACTGTGAAGCCTATCTTTTCACAGGAAAGTTTCCTGAGAGGTGTCTGACGACTTCTTGTGGATTGGGGGCTAATGTTTAGGTCACACCAAAATAGCAACATTCACACTCAGAAGCTAACTGCTGACCAAGAAAATTACCTTTCTGACTTCTGGTGCTAAAAACAAAGTCATGATTTTCTTTCTTTCTTTTTTAATATGCCTGACAACTTTAAAATAGAAACTAACAACAATGCTATTTTCCACTTGACGTGATAAAAGGCTTGATGAAGGAGAAATTAAAAGGATTGACTAAGGTGAGATATCTCAAAAAATTCTAGCTTTTTATTCTGTCCATGGATTTTTTTTCTTTTTTTTTTTTTTTTTTTTTTTTTGCAGTTTTTGGCTGGGGCTAGGTTTGAACTTACCACCTCCGGGATATGGGGCTGGTGCCCTACTCCTTTGAGCCACAGGCACTTCCCTGTCCCTGGAATTTTTTAACCCCTTTACTTGGGATAATTGATATTTTACTGTACCAATAGTACTTTCATTTCTTCATCTTGTCATCCAAGTTATAGGAAAATGTAAGAGAAAGAAAATGGGTTCATATTGCCACTCTATGATACATTAATGATGTGACTTTAGGAAAGTCATTCAACTTCACTGGCCTTGTTAACTCTCTATGAATTGAAGTGGTAAAAATTAAATAACATGGAGTTAATATTTTTATCATGTCATATACATAATAGGTGATTTAAAAAGATTTTTTTTCTCTGCTTTCTTCTTTTGCTTCCCTATTGTCTAGTTATCTCAGTCTAAGCCTGCCCAGCACAACACACTGTGAGTAGCACAAAAAATTGATCCTATAGATATGAGCCCTTGATCTGAGATGGTAAGCAAAAAATGCTTTAGCTATGGTACCAAAGCTTTGTGAAGGAGATACTCAAATTAGTGATCCTCACGGGTGATGATCTAAATTTTAAAAGAACTAATAATTCTAATGATTATCTCTTTAAGTTTGTCTGAATTTTAGAACAATAAGTAGTAGGAAGATTGGTTTCTGCCAAGCAACTTTCTCACAGACAAGACTCCATTTTTGTGAGCTATGCAACATCTTAAGAGCTTTCTACAAGCTCTGAAAACCTGCCCTGCTTTTTTCTGTCACTCAAGTATCTCTGCCAATTTCCAATATTGGAAGACAGAAGCACATTTACAGTCAAGATATTCCCCAAGCTTGTTTTAGCAATTCTGTGGCACATGTTTTGAATTTACATCTTTTATATGTCTAACTTTATAAAAGCTCAACAAGGAAATGTAAAATGTGCAAAATAGCTGTCAACAATGCTTCCAGTAATATGATTTATTTCCAGTTAACTGAGTCTCAATGGCCATTGCTAAGTAAAACTTGACCAGAACCAGTTCCAGAAAAGATACAGAATCTAAGCAATCCAATTACTGTAATGCAGAAAAAAATATTTCAATGAACTTCTTTTCTAAAAAAAAAAAAAAAAAAAAAAAAAAGAATCAAGAACAGATGGTTTCCCAGGGGATTTGACTAAATTTTAAAAGAACTGATAATTCTAATTATTGTTTTAAGTTTGTCTACAGCACAGGATAAAAGAAAAAAATTCAAACTTCTTTCTTTCTTTGAAAAATACTGTAATATTTCTACCAAAACCTGACAAAGTCAGAACAATAAAAGAAAGCCCCAGATCAATCTCATCATGAAAAGTAGTACAAGAATCCCAACAAAAATAATAGCAAAGAAAAATGTAGCATCATGTTAAAAAAAAAAAAACCAAGATGAAATTCAACACAACAAATTAAGAAATTTAGTAAATGTAAATATAATTTAATAAATTTACCATATAAATAGACCAAACATGACCACTATATATATGCTATAAAGGCATTATATATAAAAATGAAAATCTATTCTTGACCAAAAAAGACAGTATAAAGTAAAAATAACGTAATCCCCTGAAATATGAATGCTCCTAACCCAAAGTCAGCACTAGGTTTATTGGAGAAACACTAAAAAGCATTCTCATTCATCTTAGGATGTTGCTATTACCATTATTATAAAACGTTGTTCTAGAAATACCAATTAATACAATTAAATAAGAAAAAAGTTGTAGTGAGAAACCAAGAAACAAAATGATCATGCACAGAAGATTATATGGGAAAATTGGGGAAAAAATAGAATTAAAAACTACCATGAGCAATTCCAGAATTCAAAAAGCATCCAGGCACAAAATTAACACACAGAATTCTGCAGCCTTCATAAATTCCAAAAATTAGAAGATGTAGTGGAACAAAAAAGATCATAGAATATGGCATCCAAGATAAAGGAACATAAATAAGTTTAACAAAAACATGCAAATCTATAAAAATACCTCACAACATAAAAAAGAAACATGAAAAAGATCTCATGTTCTTAACCTCATAAATCTATCAAACATGCAGGGGTTAACTATAAATTCAAGGTGATTCAAATAGAGATAAATAGTGTTCTATCTGGATCAAGATAGATTCACTGCAAACCTAGTATGGAAAAATAAGTAAGCAAAAATAATGTTTAATATTAAGTGGCAGCAATAAGGGGAGAGGACTAAGCCAACCAAAAATTAAAGCTAATTACAGAGTCAGGGTAATGTTAACAGTGTGCCACACAAATAACAAGAATTGCAGAAGCCCAGAAATGTGCACACACACATAGCAATTAAATATGTTATAAAGATGACATTTTAATTTGAGGAGTAGACTTTATAAATATATTGAATAGCCTAGTAGTCTTCTTGAAAATATAAACATATATAAAATACATATACTATGTATGTTAAAATATGTATGAGATATGACAATAAAGTTCACAAACTCATCCTGGAAAAATCCTACATCACTCATTGCTGAATATCACTATGGTCACCACATGGTCAGGGGGAGTACTTTGAAGGTGAGTGGAGTTTTATTCATTAATAAAGTGTGTAGCACTTTTCTTGGGATGAGTTCTCAAACTTGTCTAATCTCATCTCTCTATATGTCTCTATCTATATCTGTATTTATATAGATATCTATACCTTAATATTCAAATGAAACAAATTGCAGATTGATTTAAAAAACATTTATTATAGCAAAAATAGAAAATTCCTAAAAAACAAAAACCGCAAGGTAACAATTTTATATAATCTTGAGGTGGCCAGAATTGCCATATGCAAAGTCAAATAACAAACTTATAATGTCTATCTAAAGTAGAATGAAAAAATAGATGATTAAATAAATAATGATATATTATATAATGGAGTACAAGCATATGGTACACTGAAAATGAAAAATCATGGCTACCTTCAATAGAGGGTTAGAGCTCACAAACCCATGCTGAAGAAGATACCAGACACAAAAGAATAAGACTAGATGATTCCATTTGTATTAAGTTTAAAAATAGACTAATTAGTGGTTGAGAATGCGTAATTAAGTAGTAAGATAATTTTCACAAAGCAAGGAAGATTAACATGAAGTCAGGTTAATGGCTGGCTTTGTGGGGGAAAAGTGGGCTGTAACTGGAAAGGTAACTACAGAGGGCTTTGAGAGTTCTGTTTCTTGACCTGAATGCTGGTTAGAAGTATATTATATTGATTCATTAAGCTGAATATTTACATTTTGTATATTTTTAATATCTGCGTTATATTTCACAATAAAATAGTATAGAAACAAGAAAAACTCTCAAAAATATGTGTCTTATTTTACAGAAAATTGTCTCAATATACTAAGAGTTTCTAATAAAAATTTAAAAATAAAAAAATTGAAGTAAACATTCAAAAGTTCTAATATATTAAAAATGCTAATTTCACTTACAGTAGAAAAGCTACAAAATTAATTTTGATATTAACAGGTTAGGAAAGATTCTAATGTTTTGAAACATACCTCATGGATATCATTTTGGAAAAGGTCAATTTCAATTTTTTTCGTTACTAGGCAAAGTATAAATTAGAACTTCTATGCAACTTAAAAAGACATATTAACTACAAAAATGCATATATCATTTAAAATGACAATTCACCTTATATAAATTTATTCTGTAGATACACAAGTGCCAAATGAAAGGTGTACCAGTCTGTTCCTTGAAGCAATGCTTGTGGCTGCCAAATATTATAAACAACCTACATGTACATCAACAAGGAAAGATTAAATAAATCATGGTCAAATATAAAATAAAATACAATACAGCCATTTTGGGGAACTTGTAGATTTATTTGAACTTACATGGAAAAGTAACTTTTAAAAGTGTCCATGTGAGGGTGGCGCGCGTGGCTCAGTGAGTAGGATGCTAGCCCCATATACCAAGGGTGGTCAGTTCAAACCCTGCCCCAGCCAAACTGCAAGAAAAAACTGCAAGGAAAAAAAAATAGCCAGTGCTGTCGCAGGCATCTGTACTCCCAGTTACTCAGGAGGTTGAGGCAAGAGAATCACCTAAGCCCAGGAATTGGAGGTTGCTGTGAGCTGTGACTCCATGGTACTCTACCAAGGGCAATAAAGTGAGACTCTGTCTCAAAAAAAAAAAAAAAGGAGGCGGAGGCAAGATTGCAGACTGCAGCCAGCTTTCCACAGAGGCTCCCATCCAGAAGGAGAGTTAAAAGACAGAAGTTTAGCAATTAAGCTGATGGTTTGGAGCTGAGCCAAGAGACAAGGTTGAGGAATGCACATCAACCCTGCTAGGGTGAGCTGTGACTGCAAGGATGCAGGCAAAGGTACAGAATCCAGCACCAAGAGGATAAGAGTCCCCTTCCCCATGAGAAGAGCTCGCAGTATACTCCATTCAAATAAGCAAGCAGAGTTCAAATGTCCTCCCATTTTATCCCACAGGAGAGACTCTCTAAAAATCAGACCTCCTACCCCTACTGGGGTGCCATGGCACTCTCCTGCCAGGCATAAAACTGTAAAACTGTATAAAACTGTATATATTCTCTATCTGCAATTCTGAACTCCCAGCACTCCCCTCCACTCTCACCCCCAAGGTCTGGAAGCCTGTCCCCCATGGAGTCCAAATTCTTGGGCATTTTCTCGAGAGATGTGTATCGGGCAGGGGCTGTTTCTGGTCTGTGCTGATTCTGTGGCATGGGAGTAAGGAGAGGACGGTCAGCTGAGAGGGAACCACACTGGAGTGGCTATGCCTCAAGGCAAAGAGCAGCAGCCACAGCAGTGGGAACAATAAGGCTCACACCCATGAGGCTATTCCAGACTGACATGCCCTGTTTCTCTGGTAAACCAGAGGAAGCCAGCCTCTTCTCCGGTGCCAGCCACTAGCAGAATGGATCTAGGATGGACTGTGAGTAATACGTATGTGCAGAGCTGGCAGACTCCCAGGGCAGGGCTGAGCCAGAGGACTGCTTTACTTCCAAGGTGAGGCTGAGCCAGAGGACTGCTTTACTGGGCCTAAGATGCACCTGGCCCTCAGGGGATCATAGCTGAGACAAAGGTGGCAGGCACAGGCTGGAACTGACAGCTAAGAGAAAGCTCTAACAATGCCTGCCCTCACACAAACTGCAGCTGAGACCAGACCTGATCCACATGGACAGAAACAAATTCTGTGAAGTTGTGCTATCCTGTTCTGCCAGCAACATCGATGAGGGTCAGGGCTGAAACTGAGTGAACTGCCCCAGCCTCCATTAAGCACCCGAGGTTGTCAGGCCTCATCTCCCCCTGTTGGATAGTGTCAGAAAGCAGTTGTAAAGCCCCGCAGCATCTGCTCAGTGGAGGGAACTGGGTCACAGTCCTGTGGGGTCACCAGTGACTGGGTGTGACAGAAGTGCAAGGTGGGCAAGGAGACATCAAACTTCCCAGACAAATTTACTTGCTGGGTGGGTCCTTCTGACTTCACGGAGCACCAGAGCCAGTCACACTTGAGCTGCAAGCAGACCCCTGCTATCTAATTGCTGAAGACCTTTTGAACTCTCCCACCCGAGACTGGTGCTGACTGGGACAATTGATTTGGACTTCTTGAACTGGGCCAATCACCTGAGGACTATCCAAAGTGGTACCCTGAGTGTGTGGTTGTGGGAAGGTTTCATTATTCCGTTTTGAATTGTTGCCTGTGGGGGGGTGGGGTGACTTAATTATGGTATTTCTCCACAACTGAGACTTCAACCCAGAGTAACTGATTTACTAGGATAGAACAGAGACCAGCTGAAAACAAGACAGAGCCACTTAGCCCCATCACACTAAGCAGGCCCCCAGTTCCTCAGGCTGTAGTACTGGATGGGTCTTGGCAAAGCTCTCAGGGAAAAGGTACAGACACCAGTCCCAGCTTTTGGGCAAAGGGCTAATTAATCACTACTCCTGGAGCCCCCAACCCAACTTCTCCTTATCTGCTCATCTAAGCAAATGGTGTAAAATAAGCATGGGACAGAACCAGCAAAAAATCTGTGGTAACATGAATAACCATAGTAGATCAAACCCCCCCCACACACACACAGAAGGATGTGGCAGATGCAACTGAAGATCCCATTTATAAACAGATGGCTGAGATGTCAGAAATCGAGTTCAGAATCTAGACAGCAAATAAGATCAACAGAACAGAGGAAAGCAGGGAATTAGAATTTTAAGGAATTATTCAAAAGATGTCTCAAGAATTCAACAATTTCAAACATAAAATAACCAAAGATTTTGACACATTGAGGCAAGATCCTGCGATCTCAAAGATCTGAAAAATATGGTAGAATCCCTCAGTAACAGAATGGAGCAGGCATAAGAAAGGATCTCTGACATTGAAGACAAAGCTTTTGAACACTCTCAAAGATGAAGAGAAATGGAGAGCAAAAATGGATAATTCTCTCAGAGAGCTCTGGGATAATTTGAAGAAAACCAGTATTCACCTTATAGGAATCCCTGAAGGCAACAAAGTTGCTTCACAAAACACAGAGGCTCTTCTCCATGAAATTATGAAAGAGAACTTTCCAGACATGCCAAGATTCTGAAATTCAGATAGCAGACAGTTTCAGAACCCCAGCACGACTCAATCCAAATAAGACATCCCCCAGGCTCATCATAATTAACTTCACTAAAGTTAATATAAAAGTGAAAATTCTGAAAGCAGCCAGATGTAAGAAAATCATGACCTACAAGGGGAGAAATATTACAGTGACTGCAGATCTCTCTGCAGAAACTTTTTAGGCTAGGAGAGGGTGGTAGTTGACCTTTAATCTCCTAAAACAAAATAAATTTCAACCCAGGATCCTGTATCCAGCTACTCTGAGTTTCATTTATGAGAAACTCAATACTTTAATAAATAAAATAAATACTTTAGTAGAATTCACATGTTGAAGAAAATTGCCATAACTAAACCAGCTTTCCAGGATATTCTCAGACCTATTCTCCATAATGAGCAGTGCAATCCACAAAAGTAAACCCACTCAGAAACTTTTGATCAAATTGCAACTTCTACAGTGGCAAAAGGATTAAAAATGCCCATTGGACTTTTGAAAAACTCGATACCCAAAATTTTATGAGGTTTATGAATATTCTCAATCAATGTGAATGGCTTAAATTGTCCTTTAAAGAGGCGCAGGTTGACTGACTGGATACAAAAACTCAGGCCAGATACAGATATCTGCTGCATACAAGAATCTCATCTTACCTTAAAAAACAAATATAGACTCAGGGTGAAGGGATGGTCATCTATATTCCAGGCAAATGGAAAGCAGAAAAAAGCAGGTGTTACAATTTTATTCACAGATACAATAGGTTTTAAACCATCAACAGTAAGCAGGGATAAAAATGGTCACTTTATATTTATTAAGGGTAATACTCAGTATGATGAGATTTCAATTATCAATATTTATGTACCCAACCAGAATGCACCTCAATTTATAAGAGATACTCTAAGAGGCATGACCAACTTGATTTCTCCCAGGTCCATCATAATTGGAGATTTTAATACTCCTTTCACAATGTTGGATAGATCCTCCAGGAGGAATCTTAGCAAAGAAATATTACATTTAAACTTAAACATTCAGCATTTGGATTTAATAAACATCTACAGACCATTTCATCCTAACAAAACTGAATACACATTTTTCTCTTCAGCCCACAGAACATACTCCAAAATCAACAATATCTTAGGTCACAAGTCTAACCTCAGTAAATTTAAAAGAATAGAAATGTTTCATGCATCTTCTCAGACCATCATGGAATAAAAGTTGAACTCAGTAACAGGAATCTGCAGACTTATACAAAAACATGGAAGCTAAATAACCTTATGCTCAATGATAGCTGGGTAAGAGACAAGATCAAAAAGGAAATTGCCAAATTTGGGGAGCAAAGTGACAATGAAGACATGAGTTATCAGAACCCTGGAGATAACACAAAGGCAGTCCTAAGAGGGAAATTTATAGCACTTCAAGCCTGCCTCAAGAGAACAGAAAGAGAGGAAGTTAACAACTTAATGGGATATCTCAAATGACTGGAAAAGGAAGAACATTTCAATTCCAAACACAGGAGAAGTAAAGAAATAACTAAAATTAGAGCAGAATTAAATGAATTTGAAAACAAAAGGATTATGCAACTGATCAATAAATCAAAACGCTGGTTTTTATGAAAAGGACAATAAAATAGATAAAACTTTGGCCAACCTAACCAAGAAAAAAAGAATAAAATCCCTAATTTCATCAATCAGAAATGGTAAAGATAAAATAACAAGAGACTTCTCAGAAATATGAAAATCTGAAGGAAATTGACCAACACTTGGAATCACACCACCTTCCCAAGACTTAGCCGGAATCAAGTGGAAATATTGAACAGGTCTATGTCAAGTTCTGAGATAGCATCAACTATACAAAATCTCCCTGGGACCAGATGGTTTCACATCAGAATTCTACCAAACCTTTAAAGAGGAACTAGTACCTATATTACTCAATTTTTTTCAAAATATAGAAAAAGAAGGAATACTACCCAACACATTCTATGAAGCAAACATCACCTTGATCCCCAAACCAGGAAAAGACCCAACAAGGAAAGAAAATTTAGACCAATATCACTAATGAATATTGATGCAAAAATATTCAACAAGATCCTAACCAACAGAATCCAGCAACACATCAAACAAATTATACACCATGACCAAGTGGTTTTATCCCAGGATCTCAAGACTGGTTCAACATAGGTAAATCTATAAATATAATTCATCACATAAACAAATTAAAAAACAAATACCATATGATTCTCTCAATTGAGCAGAAAAAGCTTTTGATAATATCCAGCATCCCTTCACGATCAGAACACTTAAAAAAATTGGTATAGAGGGACAAGTTCTTAAACTGATAGTGGCCATTTACGGCAAACCCAAAACCAATATCATATTGAATGCAGTTAAATTGAAATCATTTCCACTCAGATCAGGAATCAGGCAAGGTTGTCCATTGTCTCCTTTGCTCTTTAACATTGTAATGAAAGTTTTAGCCATTGCAATTAGGGAGAAAAAGTGATCAAGGCTATCCATATTGGGTCAGAAGAGTTTAAACTTTCACTCTTTGCAGATGATATGATTGTATTCCTGGAAAACACTGGAGATTCTACTATAAAAGTCTTAGAAGTGATCAAGGAATAGAGCAGAATCTCAGATTACAAAATCAACACTCTTAAATTGGTAGCTTTTATATATACCAACAACAGTCAAGCTGAAAAAAAAGTCAAGAACTCTATTCTGTTCATAGTAGTGCCAAAGAAGATGAAATATTTGGGAGTTTACCTAACAAGGGACGTGAAAGATCTCTATAAAGAGAACTATGAAACTCTAAAAATAGAAATAGCTAAAAAAAGTTAACATATGGAAAAACATACCATGCTCATGGCTGGGACAAATCAACATTGTTAAAATGTCCATACTACCCAAAGCAATGTATAGTTTTAATGCAATCCCTATTAAAGCTCCACTGTCATACTTCAAAGATCTTGAAAAAATAATACTTCGTTTTATATGGAATCAGAAAAAATCCTCGAATAGCCAAGACATTACTCAGAAATAAAAATAAAGCAGGAGGAATCACGCTGCCAGATCTCAGACTATACTATAAATTGATAGTGATCAAAACAGCATGGTACTGGCACAAAAATAGAGAGGTAGATGTATGGAACAGAATAGAGAACCAAGAGATGAACCCAGCTAGATCTTTGACAAGCCAATTAAAAACATCAAGTGGGAAAAGATTCCCTATTTAACAAATGGTGCTGGGTGAACTGGCTGGTGACCTGCAGAAGACTGAAACTGGACCCACGCCTTTCACCATTAACTAAGATAGACTCTCACTGGATTAAAAATTTAAACTTAAGACATGAAACTATAAAAATACTAGAAGAAATTGTACTAGAAGAAAACACTTGAAGAAATCGTCCTGGGTGAAAATTTTATGAGGAACCCCCCCACCAGGCAATTGAAGCAACATCAAAAATAAACTACTGGGACCTGATCAAACAAAAACTTCTGCACAGCCAAGAACATGGTAAGTAAAGCAAGTAGACAACCCTCAGAATAGGAGAAGATATTTGCAGGTTATGTCTATGACAAAGTTTTAATAACCAGAATCCACAGAGAACTCAAACATATTAGCAAGAAAAGAATAAGTGATACCATCTCAGGGTGGACAAGGGACTTGAAGAGAAACTTCTCTGAAGAAGAAAGGCACATGGCCTACAGATATATGAAAAAATGCTCATCATCCTTAATCATCAGAGAAATGCAAATCAAAACTACCTTAAGATATCATCTAACACCAATAAGATTAGCCCATTTAATAAAATCCCAAAAGCAGATATGCTGGCATGGATATGGAGAAAAGGGAACACTTGTACACCGCTGGTGGGAATGCAAACTAATACCTTCCTTTTGGAAAGATGTTTGGAGAAAAGTTCAAGACCTAAAAATAGACCTGTCATTTGATCCTACAATTCCTCTACTAGGTATATATCCAGAAGACCAAAAATAACACTACAACAAAGATATCTGTACCATAATGTTTATTGCAGCCCAATTCATAATTGCCAGGTCATGGAAGAAGCCCAAGTGCCCGTCGACTCACGAATGGATCAATAAATTGTGGTATATGTATGCCATGGAATGTTATGCAGCTCTAAAGAAGGATGGAGGCTTTACCTCCTTCATGTTTACATGGATGGAGCTAGAAAATATTCTTCTTAGCAAAAGTATCTCAAGAATGGAAGAAAAAGTATCCAACGTACTCAGCCCTACTATGAAACTAATCTATAGCTTTCTTTTAGGAAAGCTATAACCCAATTATAGCCCAACAATATGGGGAAAGGGGAGAGAGAGGGGAGGGGAGTGTGATTGGTGGGATCAAGCCTAAGGTTCATCTTACAAGGGTACATGTGAATCTTTCTAAATGGAGAATATAAATTTCTTAACACAATAACTAAGAAAATGACATGAAGGCTATGTTAACCAGTTTGATGAAAATATTTCAAATTGTATATAAAAACAGCACACCGTACCCCATGACTGTATTAATGTACACAGCTATGATTTAATAAAAAAAAAGTATCCAGGTGCAGAACTGCATATATAATGCGCAATTTTTTATTATAGAAAAAATAATATAGCTTTGTGTTTGTGATAGCATAAATTATCCCCAGAAGGTTATGCAATTGTCTGGGAATCGTTATTTCCTCCAGGAAGGGCAATGCTGGTTGAGAGACAAGGCAGTAGAGGTGATTAACTCAGGGTTCCTCACCAGCGACTCTGATGCCCTTTCCATCTCTTCTGATTCAACATTTCAATTGCCTCAACTTCGTCTACTAAGGAGTTTGCTTGGCCAGTCATCCTTGCTATTTTTTATTCTTGTTTGGGGGTGATTTATGAAAACAGGGAAAGTGCATGGCAGCCTCATGCTTCCATCTTCAAATCAGAAATTTGTATTCCCTTTCATGCCTTGTGTATTTCTAGACATATACTTGTGTCATCTATTTAAAATTGAGTAAAAATGATTTTTTAAAACAAAATAAGGAAAATTCAACTGTTTATCTTTGGTCAATTTTTAGTCTTCCTAACTTAGGAATTACTATTGTGATCTAGTAAATTCCTGGGATCTCAGAGTTGACCACAAAAGGGAGAGAAAGGAAGGGTTTTTCATTCTGGTTTTCACTTTAACAAGAGTCTTTGTTTCTTTCTTTCTTTTTAAGTGTTTTTTTTTTTTTTTCAGCTGCACTTATTAGTATTTTAAGTGAAAAATGTCAGTAAAAATGGGCTCTGCTGCTAGGAAGTATTTCAGACCCATGAGACTCTGTCCCTGCAGTTTATGATACTGTGGAGGCACTTAGAGATAAACATCCACCCACACTCATGGCTACCCAGCATAAAACGTGTTTGTTGTTTTAAATTATTCTCATGGTTTATAGCTGTCATGTGTTTGCAATTAATACCTATTTTTTGTGGTTTTTAGAGGTACTCAATGCTGGGCCCTAGATGCGAAATGAACCCCACCCCTCCATTTTACTACTATTGCTTTAGAAATTTTCATCTGTTTCCCGGCAGTTCATTTACAACTGGGGCCTCCCTGAATACATTGCAATGAAATGGGGAGGTGGCCTTTCTAATGCTTAAATTTTAGAAGAAAGTCTCTGGTTCAATGACACATGCTGTGCAATGATAAGTTGCAGTGACTTGGCACCACATGTAGTTAGTAGTTAGCTTAGTTACCTCAGTAAATAATTACACCTTTACTTTTATTTTCATAAAGACAATCGGCAGTTTATGGATTGCTGTATTCTGGAGAATCACGGGCAAGCAAGCTTCTTAAGTCAACGTGAAAGTATAATTGGTAGAAGTCAGCAGTTTCAAAGTGTAAGGATTATCACATAGGTTGCAAGTCAGAAAAGTAGAGGGGAATGAAGTCTGCTCCAGATTTATGGGCTTTCTGATTGGTGTCTCTTGATCTCAGGCAGGCATGGAGTTCTGAGTCACACAGGGAAACTGAGGGCAAGATGGGGTTGGCAGGCAGCTATTCTAATTCCTCATCAGATTTGCTGCTGCAGGTAAGGATAAAGAACAGGCAGAGGATGTGACATTGCTTCCCCTTTGCATTACATTCTGCTTCTGCACTGGAGATGAGTTACATGTCAGAAATAGCTACACTGTTTGTGAATTGAAAACAATTAAAAAAGAAAAGAAATACCATAAATCTTAAATGTAACCTCAAAATTCCTTGGAGCCAGTGTTTCAAATAACTGTCTTCTTTCAACCCCAGTTCCTTCAACAAGCATCTTTGAGTGTCCACCATCTGGAACTAGGCCCACAAAATGCTGGAGACCAGATGTTTAAATGTGCTGTGATCTTTGCCTTTGCCTCATATCCCATAGCCTGGTAGTAGAGACAGACATGGAACTGTTGCCTCCCACATGGAGAGGTTTGTTCCCTTGGTAGGTATCAGGCCAATAGAAACAACCAAGTTGGTTAAAATAAGGATTTTTTTTTCCATGGCACAAATAAGGACCACACTGGGTATCATTCCCAAAGGTGTGTGTCTCCCCACCAGAAGGTTAGGCTGAGTTTATAAACATAGGTTAAGGAGGCCTGATATGCCTGGATCCTGCCATGGAAGACACCAGGGGTCCATCTGATTGGATCCTAGATCCAGCCATGGCATGTGGCCTTCTTCATTCAGTCCCTACTTCCTTAGTTCATACACTTAGGTTCCACAATTTCAGGCTTGGCTCAGTGGGCATGCTCATGTTTTAAGACCTTAAGGCTCATGGCAACTGAAAAATAACTCAGCACTTTGTTACATCAAAGTGGAGACAGGTGGGTGTGGTGATGTTGCATAATCAAAGCTAGCCTATTTGTCCTAGACTTAGTGGTGGCACAAAGATAGATAGAATAGGATCTGCTTAGGAAAAGTTGGGGAGGGCATTCCAAAATATAAAAAGGATAAGCTGGACTTAGAAGACAAGTAGATATGCAATAGCGAGAGACATCTTGGGCCAAAGCTAAATAACTGCACAATTAGGGAGAGACATCAGGAGCATGGACAGAAGCCACAGAAAAGGAGGATGGCCAAGGACAGGTCCAAACTGGGATCTCTGGCCACATCTGCACCACCTATGGAAGACAGTTAAGGAAGCCCACTGGGTCTGCTCTCCTTTCTCGCCCAAGCAGTACATTAGCAGGGTATTTTTTTCCCCCCAATTAGTCTGTGGGTCGGCATGATTGTAGTCACTCTATTGCTGAAATGCTCTAACACGTGCCCACCTTGTTAGCCTAGAGAGAGAGCATCTCGTGTGACAGTACTTCAGAAATGCTGTATTCACAAATTCCATTTTGCAGTTTCTCTGTATGACTCAGGGTTCCATGTGTATTTGGTGACTGTAAGGTAAAAAGTGGAAAACCTATAAACTCAGAATAAATTTGGTTCACCTTTCACTTTCTGATTGTCAATCTACAGCACAATATTCACTCTTTGGTTGAAAACATTGTGTCCTGCAAATTACATTTTTGCAGCTCATCTTTCTAAAAATGCACATTCATCACTGTTGTCTTAGAATCTACCCAATATTAAGTAGCACAGTACTGCAAGCTCCAGTTTTAATAACCATTCTTCAAAATATACAAATCCAAGATAGGTAGATTCACTTAGGCCAGGATTCGTGTTGTGTGGATGTGGTTGTGTGGATGTACATGCACAGGCTGTGTGTTGCACTTCATCGACATTTTTCTTTACACCCACAAAAAAAGATTATTTGTACATAGTAGGAATTTAATAAGTTGAAAACACAAAGTACCTGTTATTCACAGTAAAAGGAGGCAATCATATTGAATTAAATATACACAACCATATAGAATTAGCCATCCATGAGAGACACCCTTATGGTATCAAGGAAAAGAGGGACTTTGGGAGCTTATTCAAATCAGTTTCCAAATTCTTAAACAGGAATAAATGAAAGCCTATTGTGTCAGACTGGAAAATGTCATCTTGAACACCATAATCATTAGTTGCCTTTGCCCCACAAATTATAGTAGATATATACAAACAACTGTTAGCAGCTTCATTGAGCAGAGGGAAACCCCAAGAAAAAGACAAGCTGACAATTGTATAGTTCTCTCCCAGGCATTCTAGCTTCTACCCACAGCAAGTCCAGAAACCAGCTGACCTATGAAAGTCTAGCCAAGTGACCACTTGAGAAGTGATTAAAGATGGCCAATAACTGTCTCTCAATTCTCTGCTGAACTCAGCTAAGGCAATTTTTTTTTTGGAATTTAAATCAAATTTTACTCTGTCCATTAGGAGATAAAGAAGCTAATGTATCCTAAACCTGTCTTGCCTCCACCCTTCCATCCCCTTTCCACTGCCCTGGCCAAGATTCCTTTAAGGCAAAAGGAGAAGTGTCAGCATTTATTGTTTCTGGTGCTGAGTTCATACAAAACTTCTTTTCCTTTGTCCACTGGGGTGTTTTCATGTTTGGAAAGAACTCTTTCTGAAATGCAGAATCTGCTTGGTTTTCCTTTTCTTGTATGTGGTCTGTGGAGACTATGTCTGCTTATTCTGTTTCTTGTACCTTCTGTTGGAAAACTTACATTCATGGTAAAATCATTTTCATTCCCTAAATCCTACTTACACACTTCCCCATCCAATAACACTCTATTGAAACTATGGGGAACAAATAAAAAAATAAAGATTTCTTTCACTTGATAATTACTTTATGATGCAGTTGCTATGATACAGTATTACCTAGTTAACCATAACCAGTTACAAATTTCCAGAGTGTCTTAATTAAGGAGAAAATGGCATTGTTGTCTATAACAATAATAAGAAATACAAAAAATTCAAGTAAAAACAAGTTGTCAAGAATTAATGCTAAGGCTTGAAAACTTTAAAAATGCTTTTATATAAATGGAAAATTCTTATAATACAGTCCATCTGACAAATTTCCTCCATATATCCAAAAATGATATGAAAATTTAAAGCGTCATTACCTACAATAAGTAATATCTCTCTGTCCTTTGTTTAAAACTGGTTAGTTATTTGTATGCTTTATTTTAAAGTAGTGTTGTGTTTTTCTGTTGGTTTGTTTTTGATTTTTTGCAGTTTTTGGCTGAGACTGGGTTTGAAACAACCACCTCTGGCATATAGCGCTGGCGCTCTACTCCTTTGAGCCACAGGCACTGCCCTGTATGCTTTAATTAAAAAAAAAAAATAACAAAAAAAACCTTCTTTATCTGTTAGAATGTACATACACAAAGAGATTTCATACTAAAGCATTAACACCCAATAGAACCACCACTTAACTACAGTAGGTAGAAATGATTGCTTTTCTAGTGTGAGGCAGTCTTATGCTAAGCATTGCATATGTTTTCACATCAACTTTATAAAGTTGGTGTTATTATTTTGTCCAGTTTACAGATAACCAAACTGAGACATGAAAAGTTTAAATAATCCTTAAAAGTTCTCATGGACAGCAAGTAGCCACACTGCTAATCAGACCAGTTTCTTTAGCCCCTGCTAGGGCTCTGACTCCCTCTCACATATTCTCTCTTTGCAACATGCAGCCCTCCTAAGGAGAAACAGACAGTCATGATCATTGGCCAGCTCTTAACAATGATATGATGAAGGCCTTGATTGATGAGACCAAAAGTTCTGGGAACCTGGATTTCTCATATCAACCAAGTATATACATCATTTTTTAATACTTTTTATCAAAGAGCATAAGGTTTCTAATTCTTTATTTTCCTTTTTAAAAAGTGTCTTTTTAGAAAAACATCCATCCATTATCACTATTATTGCATAAAGGAGACAAAATTTTAAAATCAAAATGTTGAGAAGATATAATATTGGAATTAATAAAACTTTTCACTACACCATCCTTTTATTTCTATTCCAGACATGGACTAAAAACATTGTTACAATTCAGCACTGATCCAAAGACCCATTCTCAAAAATTCCAATCAAAACTGTTCTGTCTCCATTGTTTTTTGCTCTTCTCCTCCTTCTTAATATTTTTTACCTCCTTCTCCTTCCTCCTCCTCTTCCTTCCTATTCCTCCTGGCTTCTTGACTTGTCCACCAATGGTGGTCATCATAGATATGGTCAAACAGAGGCCAACAGGAAGCAATGTAGGATCAGGCCTGGAAACCTACATGCTTAATAACCTTTCTGTGGATAATTTAAAAATTTATAATAGTAGATGGTTATTTTTAACCAAAGTCCCCTCCCTCAATGCTGAATCAATGTATGAAATGATCTTCCATTCTTGTGACTTCCCTGCCCTCCTTGGCTCCCTCTGCTTTATCCTTCTATGCACAAAAATTCCTCCCACACTTTCCAAACTCATCCCAATTTCCAATGTGCTTTTTCTGTATCAGTTCCTTCATCACTATGTCACCATCTGTAACAGAACCTGTTACTGCCTCCTATTCCTCTTCTGATTCTCCTTGCCTGTCATGCAGGGTAAATCTGAGGCATATGCTACATCATTTCCTTGAGGTTTCCAGTGAGTTTGAGCTCCAGTTGTCTTCAGTGATAATTTACTTAAAAACCCTTACTTTACCAGTGCCCTTCCTTTCATGCCTCAGTTCTTCCTGGGAGTGCATTCCCAACAAACCACTTATTCTTGAATCTTCATCTCAGAATTTGCTTCTGGGAAAAGAGAAATGAAGATACCATCTGAATCAACTTCATCATCCTGGTGATCTCATTCCAGTAGATGATATGGATCTTCATTAAAATTATGTCTACAGAAAATGAGTGCTATAGAAAAAGACCTTTGTAAAACAAAAAACTGTCCTCCTGAAGGAGCTGGGCAGTAGTCTACAAAACTAACCTTCCTGCAGCAGTGTGCAAATCACTGCTCTTTGCCAAGTAACTTACCATTGCCTCTCAATTTTGTTTCATTCCAAACATTACCCAAAGAAGTAATTTGAGAACCTGGAGCTTAGACTCTACATTGGCTAGTGTGCAAACTCCAGTTTTTCTGCTATGATTCTGAATAGTCCACAGGTATTTCTGGAAGTCTGGTGGCTATGACTATGAATGAAGCCTCAAACCTTTTCTAATGCTGTGCAGAATGACTCAAGGCCTTTCTTTCATAAGCCTTGCTTCGCTGTCCTTCAAGTATAAACTTTTATGATAGATAGAAGACCTTTTGACATATAACATCGATTTTTCAGCTATAAATGAGCAAAATGAGTGTCTCCTTTCAGAATATACTTGGTTATACGAGAACTTAACATTCACTGATGCCTTGTGAATGACATGTTCAAAATATCTTTTGCCTCCATCAACATTTCACTTTGGGTTGTAATGTTCTGAAAATGCCATACAATAGTTCATCTTCTTTGGTTTTTGAACTACATAAATTAAATCTGAGATAGTGCAATTGGAGTCAGGAGAATTCCCAGAAGTTGCTACATGTAAAGTCTATTAAAAAGTAGGGGAAATGGGTGACAAGTCTTCTCTCCTTTGCCCTTGTCCCGTCTCATTCAATTTGAATTTTCACATATAATTTCTACTATGTAACCGACTTCATATTGCCTTTAAAAACTAATACTTCATTCACAATATATTCATTTTTTTGTCATTTTTTTCACTCTATTGACCACTGAACAATTCACTAACTAGGAACCTAAGTAGCCTGTTGGCAGAAATGTAAATTAGTACAACCTCTACAGAAAACTGTATGGATATTTCTCTAAGAACTAAAAATAGAAATATCACTTGATCCAGGAGGCTCGCTACTAGGTATCTACCTAAAGGAAAAAAATCACTATATCAAAAAGACACCGCTTTTTGCTTATCACAGCACTATTCACGGTAGCAAAGTTATGGAATCAACCTAAGTAACCATCCACAGACAATTAAACAGAGAAAATCTGTTTTATACACACACAAATTTACACATCACTGAATACCACTTAGCCACAAAAAAGAATGAAATCATGTCTTCTGTAGCAATTTGGACAAAACTGCAGGGACTTATCTTGAGTAAAACAATTTAGACACAGAAAAACAAATGCTGAATATTCGCCTTTGTAGGTGGGTGCTAAATAATGTAATGTGTCTACATGGATGTAGACTGTGGAATGACAGACAGTGGAGACTGGGAGGGTTCGGGGACAGCAGGGAAGTGGAAAATGAGACTAAGAAAGTATAATTTTGAATTGAATACTGAATTATATTCAGTAATATACAATGTACATTATTAGGCTTATGAATACCCCCAAACCCAGACTTCACCACTACACCACCTATCCATGTAACAAAATTACACTTGTACCCCATATACTTATACAAATAAAAAAAGAAGAAAAATTGCTAAGTCTATATAGTCAACCTATTGATAAAGAATAAAGGAAAACAAGCGAGGCAACAAGCTAATCCTGCAATAAACTGGATGGATGTTGGCAAAGGAAAAGGGTACCAAAACGGCTCTTACCAAAACCTAACTCCTGAAGTCAAAGAATAGGGACTGAACTAGAATTTAAAACAGTTGCACTTTTACTCTTGAAACCCTGATTTGATACCCTAATCCTCTCATGCATACTGTTTTGAAGAAAAATCCACAAATTAGGATGTTACGAAGCTACTAAAGAACTATTTAGGACTACAAAACTGAAAATGGGGAGATTAAAAAAATTATTGAATCATTGCTTCAAGTCTTAGTAAGTCATTCCCCACATTTATTCTATATATATATATATATATATATATATATATATATATTTTTTTTTTTTTTTTTTTTTTGCAATTCTTTTTTTTGGCTGGGGCTGGGACTGGGTTTGAACCTGCCACCTCTGGTATATGGGGCTGGTGCTCCACTCCTTTGAGCCATAGGCACCACCCATAAATCATATTTTTTTAGTAAATTCTGTTCTCCTTTCAAAAACTCTGTCTACCATTTGAGATTGTGATTCTCTCACTCAAGGCAAAATTGCCTTCTGTTAGCCTTGACATTACAGCAGTTGGAAAAAGGAGGCTTCATATTCTCCAGTTGTCAGAGGAAGAAAACAAACCACTTAAATGTGTAACTAGTCACCAGCTAGAATCTGTTATAATAATCACGGTCTTTTGTGAAAATCAATTAAGTATGAGACATTTTAATTCGCTTTCCCTAATCTTAATGGCAACCAAGAAAGTAGGTATTATTATCACTGTGTCTTAGAAACCAAGGTTCTAAGAAGTTACCCATACCCACATCTATTAGCTAATAAACGCTGGAGTTGATATACTAAGTCAAGTCTCACATACAATCTGCTATGAACTATAGTTGTCTAAGTTTAATTTACAACACATTTGAATAAAATGAAAACTTACCTGGAACCATAATAAATCAGGTAAAAGAAGAGAAGCTCTGGTTAAACTAGGAAGCCAGGAACCTGACTACTTTGATTCCTTTTCCATTTCCCAGCCTTCTCTGCACCAGCCACAGCAGCTTGATGGAAAGTTGGTGCTGTAAGGAATCCCTATGTTATGCCTTCTAGCCCAGCAATATCTCCAACCATAAACATGAGCATCCTTACCGTGTTTCCCCAAAAATAAGACCTACCCAAAAAATAAGCCCTGGCAGGATTTCTATGCATTTGTTAAATATAACCCCTACTGTAATACTAAGACCTAGTGATGGATGTGGCTTAATATCATATTTGCACAGCCTCGCCATGCATTTCAGCGCAGAGTGGTATGGAAAACTGGAATACCTTTTATCTGCCACAGCTCCTTTCTTCAAGCTGTTCACACTTGCACAGGTGTGCGTGTGGTAACCATGGTTGCAGGCATCCTGTTGCACACGTGCGAACGGCTAGGGGAAAGGAGTTCACCCATCACTAGTGCCAGCCTCACCAACAAGGTCGGCTCCCCATGTCAGGTTCCAGAAGAAGATGACTTAACTGTATTTGAATAAATATAGATTGTTGTACTTAATGAAAATAAGACATTCCCTGAAAATAAGCCCTAGTGTGTCTTACTGAGAAAAAATAAATATAAAATAGTGTCTTATTTTCAGGGAAACACGGTAGGCCTACTAGGTGTAGATCACCAACTTACTTAAACGCACTCCCAATAGAACCCTACCACACCTTTGAAGGGAGTTGAAGTTCCTTTCCTTCTCCTTTTAAAGATCACAGGTCTCTGTGATCAATGTGGCTATATATTTTACTGAATTTTAATTTCTGAATCCAAATTCCAAACTCAAAACATTAAAGAATAAGATTACTGAAAGACCATATAAACACATAATAATCCATAAAAATAATAGAGAAAGACCACATTTAACAAACAGACAATAGGTACAGAACCTATAAAGTTGCTTGTATTACATTTATGTACACTTTTTACTCATATATAGTATCCATATATACAGTAGAACCTCCATAGTTGACCACCTCCCTACACTGACCATCTTCTTAAATTGGCCTAATTTTTATAAACTGGACACACCTCATGTATCAGGACAGCAGTCCTAGTTCCTTATGTTGACCACCATTACCAGTTTGTTACAGTCCCTTGGATGGTCAGCTTACAGAGGTTCTACTGCATGCATGTGTCTTTATAAAATATATATTTCAAATTATACTATGCATGCATATAAATACAAAAGTAAAATTGAACTCCAATTTTTCTGTATGTATTAAATATAAAACATTTTTTTAAAAACCTATCTTCTAAGGAATTCTCCCCTGGCAATGCTGCTCAGGGTAGAATGATGTTATTTAAATTCTTCTCTCATTAAAAGAAAAAGGAGTTTGCTTCTTCAGAGTTTGTGTGTATTTATACCACAGCTTAACTGGCATTTTCATCATGGTGTTTATGAATCGTAATGCAGTTTCACTGCAGTTTCTGACACTCTCATTAATTTGTTCCCAGCGGCAGTTCATTACCAACATCACAAGCAAAACATGAGCTCTCCCTGGGCACTCAGAGTCCACCGGAAATTAAGCAGACAGGGCTGAAAACATCTCAGAGCAAAGCCAGCCAGCTTCATCTCCCACAGCAGGCTGGAGGCAAGTACAAGGAGGCAGCAGAATGAAAGGCTACACGCCTTCCTGGTGCCTCTGTGCCTTCTGATTTTTCAGCTGACATGGAGTAGCAATTCCTTGAAGAGGATGGGATCTGGCTGCCTCAATGATAAGCCTTCTCTGATCAGCTGCTCTGGGTGAAATGAAGCAAATAGTGTCAAATTTTTAGTGCAGAGAAAACTTAGAAACTTCAACTGTGATTCTGATTCCTGTGCTGACCCTTTTCAGAGCTCTGAGCTGACACACTTATCCAAAATCTCCTCTGTAGTGTAAGTAAGCCACATGCCTCCACAAGTACAAACAGCCTCACTGAATTTAGCTTCCCAGAAAGCCCTGTCTTCAAAGGATCTCAGTGTTTTGTCAAGATGCTAGATTAGAAAAAAAAAAAATGACTTTGTTAATTGTTTGTTACTGTCGTGAGGTTCCTGGGTCCCTGGACCATGATAGGTCATCATGGTGCGAGTAACAGAAGACCCAGGTCCCCACCACAACCCAAGCAGCACGATCTCTGGGCATCTCAGTAAGCCCTGCTGAGTTCTTTTCCTTAGTTATTTAGATGTGCTCCACATAATGGGCAAGGTCACTGAGAAGTGTGGATGACATAAGGCATGGGAAATGGCTGGCCCTGAGGTTTACATAACACATTCCTGATGAAGCACAGGAAAGATTAGAAAGTTAGGGTTCAAATCATAGCTATGCCACATTAGAGAAACCACATTAGGGCTTGACCCTGAACTGCATCTATAAAATCAGGTAAGAAGAAGACAGCCTTCTGAGTATTATATGACATTAGAATGGCATCAGCTTTTGTCAGTTTCTAATGAGACAGATGCGAGTTTTGTAATCAGTCTGGGGAGCTGGGCAAGCAAGACATCCCCCAGCAACCCTTCTCCAGAGCTCAACCCCAGATGTAGATTAGGAGACCAGAAATGCCTATGAAAGGAGCTCCTCCAGAGGCTCAAAGTGAGGGGATCACCCTTACTTAACATCTGAGCTATCGGCAAATGTGCTATCCTCCTACCTGGCTTCCTGCTGCCACCCTAGCATCCCCATCTGCATTCTTAACAGGAACCAGAAGCATCCTTACTAAAACGTGAAATTGCATCAGTCTCCTGTTCAAAGACTTCACGTGATTTTAAGCAGAAAAAAATCTACAATCCTCACCTCAGCCCACACAACCTCAATGACCTAGCCTTGCACCAGGGGCTCTCCCTCCACTGGCCCCCTCCTCCCTCTGATCCAGATATGTTGCCTGACTCACTCCATGTGGGAACACCACAAATGTCCCTATCTCAGAAACTTTACCTCTGTTCCTCCTTCCTGAACCACTCCTTCCTGGGAATCCCCAGTGGTTCATGTCCTCCCTGTGTATACGCTCTCCATCTTATGTGTTTTATTTGTCTCTAATGTACTTATCATGCTTTTCTATATACCACTTGCTTATTTTTCTATCATCTGTTTTGCACTCCCACCCCTGATTAGAATATGAACTTCCTAAGAGGGCAGGAAGTTCATATCCTATCTCTTTGATTCACTATTCCAGTGCCCAGAATAGTGTATGATGCATATCAGGTGTTTAATAATTACTTATGGAAATGACAGCACAGATGAATTTGTTCAGATATTGTAAGCACTGTTCTGCAGACATCAAAGGGCACCATGATGAAGCTATTAGAAAAGTAATTAATTGATTTTGATGATGCAGAAGGTATTCGTGACCTTGGCTGGCAGATCTCAGCAGACAGTCACACTAACTGTGGTGTCATGAGAACCGTAGATTGTAGAGCTAAATCCTCTATAATCTTGTAAAGAGATACCCTCCCCCACACCAGAGAAGCCACTCCTCAACATTTGCTAGGAAGCAGGGACTAAGTGCATAATTTATGTGCTACGTATGCTCTTTCCCCTTGCAAGCCCTGCTATGCTTTCCATATTCCATCTCTCCTGCTTCCTCAAGTATGTCTCAAGCAGCAATTTCACGCCACACAGAATATGAACCTAACAGGTGAATTTCCATCCAGGGTATACTTCCCTTACTATTTATGTGGGGGGAAATGTAAATAAAGCTACAGTAAAGCCTCCTTTTTAGAGGCTGAGGAAAACCAGCAAAAAAAGCAAGAAAGAGCTGGTAAAACTTATTTAAGAGATGGAAAATATAAATATTAATATCCTAATTTGCTTTCTTTAAAAGTTATATAGTGATTACTACTCTGTATGGATGGGAATGTATTCAGTTCCTACTTTTTTCATGCATTTTCCAGGTTATGTTCTATTTTCTTCCTCTGCAAAGCTGCAATAAACGCTATCCTGAATATATTACCTTCTCGTGCTTTTATCTCTATAGACAGGATGTTTCTGAAGTGAGCTTACATAGATAAACAATATCAATATTTTTAATTTTAAATAATATGTCTAGGTAATTTTCTCAAAGGTATCAGCAACTTACTCTCCCACCAGAAATGTACAATGGTGTCTCCTCACTTTACCCCCTCCTCAGTAAAAGCTAGTCCGCATTGTGTTGCAAATCTGATGACCCCCCCAAAATAGTAATTCACTTTGTAATTTGAATTTTCCTGCATACAATGAAGACTTTTAAACTTTATCAAAAACTTTTAAATTTATTATTTAAACTTTATTGACTGTCTCTTGCTCTTCCTCTCTAAATTGTCTACTCATACTTACTGGACCTATTTGCATTATTTTTGTTTTATCAATAGGAGGAGTTCTTTGAACCAGAGAACCAGTAGCTTTTATCTTGTCATTTCTGGTGTAGTTATGTTAACAATCCATAGGTTTTACATTTTCACTTTACTAACAATATATTTGCCATGCTATTTTTTGACTTTTATATAATCAAATATTTCCATTTTCATGATGATTTCTGAGATTCCTCCTTTGTTTAAGAATGCTCCATGACCTCAAGGTTGCGAAAATATCCCTCTACACTTTGTCCCAAAACTATCATTTAGTTTTTATTTAGATCTTTAATCTATCTGGAATTTACTTTTGTGTATAGAGTGAGAAGAGGTGAGTTTTCTTCCATATAGAAAGCAATTATTTCATCATGTTGTCAATAAACCATCTTGAAATAAAATGCAGTCTTGGTCATATGGTAAATTCACATATCTACCTGGATGTAATTTCTGTTTTCCCAGGTACTCTGACAGAAGCAGCTTCCTTGAGAGCCATTAAGATTACCTGAAATAAAATGTAATTTTCTGGCAGAACTTGACCAGTAATAGTTCATCTACTTTGTTAAACTTCCAAGTGGAAGGTTCTCCGGACTTAATTTATGTTATTCCCAACTCCTTAATCACACATCCATTGGGCATCAGACAATTTTCTAAATATGTTTCACAGAAACATACAGAAATATACTTCATATATTAATCCTGTAAGGCAAGTACTATTTTTATTCCCATTTTCTATATTTAAAAACGGAAAATTAAAGAGTTAGTTAGCCAAGATCACAAAAATAATAAATATCTGGGATGAGATTTCTAGCTGCCACTGTAATCCGAGTCTTTTACTCTTAGGAGTTGAATTGTACTGAAGATGCTCTTTGTTTGTTTGTTTTTTGTATCTTAAACATTTCATTTATTACAACACAGAAGATACATGGTTGAATATTTGTTTGGGTGGATTGAGCTAAAAAAAAAAAAAAACTTTCTATACTATGGAGTCTTCTAATGTTAGGAAATAACAACTTGAAATGAGTTGCTTCTTGAAAATCCAAAGTAATTTCAAAATAGAGTAATTTCAGTAGCTGAAAAGGAACAGCTCTAATGAGTTCAGATGAAAATCTTCTCACCAAGAAATGATTGAAGACAAGGAGATAACCTCTCATTAAATCCTTATTAACTATTTTAATCAGGATTACATCACTGTCTCACTCTAAGCATGGACAATTGCCAGCAGGCTATGGCACTCAGATTCATTAAGCTGACAAGGTGGAAAGGTCTGGACAGCCAAAGGGGTCATTCCTGTGCCATTGGGAGCCTTTGGTGAACACATGACTCCCTCATTTCTCAATGTGACCATCTCCACTTCTGTTTATTGCCACACATCCCTCAAAAGTCCTGTACAAATAACCTGTGACAATGAGTTCTCCAATGCCTGTGTTGTGGCTGGAAAGAGAAAGCCCTTTGTGGGTGGGGGGCACATTTTAGACTGAGCCAAGCAATAGTTAATCATCTCCTACAATGGGATGGAGCCCCATTTCACCCAATGTGCCACATGGGCTCTCCCCCACCCCCAGGCTCTTCAGGTCCATCACTCTGAGGGAGGGACTGATCCACTTCTACCACCCAGAGCTTCAAGGAACCTGCTATGTCTCCATAGGGAAGCCCATTCTGCCCCAGTGATGATCACCAACACGATGGCTTGAGATTCCTCTGGAGTGAGGATTACAGCTTTCATCCCACTTAAGTAATAGCCCTGCAGAGATCTCCTGTCCCCAGTTTTTCAGTCATTGTGGTATGAACAAGGGGATGACAATGCAACTTAAGGGTGAAACACTGGACTCAGGACTGAGCATTGGCAGCCACAGGGATTGGTTCAGAGAAGGATGCAGGTGGCCCAATCAGAGCCAATGAGGGGCAGGAGGCCTCCTGGGAGGTCATGTGCCCATCCTGAGGAGCAGCTACCTGATTGGAATTCCTACTCTGACACTTACTGGATATGATATCTCTGAATGGTAAATCTTTCTGTACCTCAGTTTCATTATTTTCAAAACAGGAATAATATAAGTACATTTCTCACATGGAAAGGGTAAAGTGTAAATGAGTTGCTGTAGGTAAATTACATATTAAGTAACAAATTAAAAGTGAATTTAAGTATCATTATTGTCTTCTTTTTTCCTTTGAGACTTCCAGGAGATAATTTCTCAGTCTTTTCCATGAATTTAAAGCCCATGAAATATAGGGTCTGGACAGCCCTAGGCATCTTAGGTCTAGGGGAGGAGTAATTATCTAAAAATAGAGTGAACTTGGAGGAGAGAGAAAAACATGTAAAAGTGAAGGCAGGGCCCAGTGATATCATTTACAACATCAAGTTTCACGTGAAGCATGTCCTTTTCCATGACATACACACATGTGTACATACACACACAGAGTTTATTTTTTAGAGCAGTTTTTGGTCCATGCCAAAACTGAGCAGAAAGTTTGGAGACATCCCATGTACTCACTGCTCCCACCCATCCATTACCAGTATCACCTACCAGAGTAGGACATTTCTTCCCACTGATAAACCTACATTGACACATTATCATCTACAGTCAATGGTTTACATTATGGTTCACTTTTGATGTATACATTTCATGGGTTTGGACAAATTTATGACATGTATTTGCTGTTATTTGTAGAAAAGTTTCATTGCCCTAAAAAGCCTCTGTCCTCACTTGACTTATCCTACCCTTCCCCAAACCACTGGTAATTACTGAACTTTTTACTGTTTCCCATAGTTTTGCCTTTTCCAGAATATTATGTTGTGTATAGTTGGATTAATACAGTGCATAGCCATTTCAGATCAGCTTCTTTCTCTTGGTAATATGCATTTAAGTTTCTTCCGTGTCTTTTAATTGCTTGAAAGCTCATTTCTATGTAGCCCTGAATAATATTCCCTTGTTGGGATATTCCACAGTTATTTATTCATTCACCTACTAAAGAGCATCTTGGTTGCTTCCACGTTTGGGCAAACATGAAAAAGCTGCTACAAACATCCACATGCAGGTTTTTCCACGGTGGATATAAGTTTTCAACTCATTCATGCATATTTCGTATTGGAAAGAATGGCCCAAATATCTCCCAAAGTGGCTGTGCCACTTTACACTTCTACAAGCAACCACTAAGAGTTCCTGTTGCTCCAAATCCTACCCAGAATTTGTTATTGTCTGTGTTCTGGATTTTGGCCATTCTGATAGGGTACCATGGTATCCCATTGTTGCTTTAATATGTATTTCCCTGATAACTCATGGTATGGAGTGTTTTTCATGTTATTAGCCCTATGCACATCTTCTCAGATGTACTTCATCAACTTATTAAGCCAATTTGGTTTGGGTTTTCTGGGAATTTTAACTCCAGTGAGTCTTAGTTCCTTCTTTCTGTGTCGTGGATCTCTGAAGATTTCTGGACTGGCTGTGGGGTCTATGTGATGCAATGAACTAAAGCCCAGGAAAGAAAGGATGGAGTTGCCCTTGCACACTCATATCCCTCAAACTCAAGTGCCTAAGAAGCACAGAGTTGCCTATAGCACGGAGTTGCCTGGGCCTCTATTCTTTTAAGTCTGGAACAATAATATTCAGTGTTTAAAACTTCTGCATGAATTGGCAGGAGGGCAGAATACACACAGAAGAGCTAAAGGGAAGAAGCCTATGAAAAACATTACAAAGCTCTGGGCCTGAGTGCTCATTAGTGTAGGACATAATGACCCGCAGGAGGTACACAACATGCAGCTGCCCTCCGAGAATGGGGAGGAAAAGAGGCAACTAGGCCACCTTTGAGGCAATACGTACATGCAGGAATCATGACACCAGTAGGATGGGTGTGGGTACATACGCATTAATTTGCTCAGAACCCCAGAGCTTTGCTAAGATCTCATCATCAGCCTACAGAAATCATTCTCATCCGCTCTACCTTTCTGAACTATAAATGGTTCTATTCACAGCCCTTGAACTAATTTTAAATGTCTCATTTTTCAACTTTTTGTTCATGTGATTGCTTTTACCAAAAATGTACATTTGCCCACATCTACTTTCTGGTTTCTAAACCCTCCAGATCTTTTAAGATGAACTGTTTTTTCCTTTTGGCTCAGTAGTATACTGGTAGTGTTTAAGGATTTCTTCCAATATCCCCCAAAGAAGGCTCTAATTTGTACCATTTGTTGATTTCCACAGTATAAATATACCCACCATGGCTCAAGTTAACAACAAAAATGCCTTCAGACCTCGTAAAATGTGTACAGTAGTCCCCAGCCCCAGCACCCCAGACAACACTTATCCACAGCTAGTTAGGAACCAGGCATCACTGTTTGAGCTCTGCCTCCTGGTCTGACTGCCTCACCCCTCTTCCTCCTCCCTCCCCCACAACCCTCATCCTCATCCAACCCTACATCCTGCCCCATTGGAAAAATTGTCTTCCATGAAGCCAGTTCTTGCTGCCAAAAGGTTCTGGTCCAAGACCTGTTAAGAACTGGCAGAACAGCAGGAGGTGAGCAACAGGTGACCAGAGCTTTATCTTTATTTATAGTTGCTCTTCTTCACTTGCATCACTGCCTGGGCTCCACCTTCTGTCACATCCCCCACCCTCTTCAAGTAAAAAAATTGTCTTCCATGAAACCCATCCCCAGGGCCAAAAGCACTGTGGATTGCTATAGTACCATGCCATTGTGTAGAGTTTCTACCCTGTACATACAATAGTTATCAATAACCTCCAGAACATAGATAAGGGTGAAATATGATGCAATTGGAAAGTGATGGGGATTGAGTATGACTTTTCAATACAATGCATTTACTATATAATTTATGTATATTTATGTAATTTATATAAACTATATAAGCTTACACAATTTAATTTTTCGGATGTCTGAGTTTGAAATTGGTGGGATTTCACAATGTGCACAATGTAAGGGTGTTCCACACACCCCCTGGATGAAGGGCTCAACTGTAACTTCAACTTTACCTTTAAGTAAGAACAATGAAACCTAAAAATTTGTACCTTCATATTAATTTGAAATTTAAAAAAAGAACATTTGACGGTAAAATGTCCCTTGAGTCATCCCTGTCTATAAAACTCTAATTTCTCTTACAGGCAAGTGAATGTGTTTTGACTTAATGTTAACTAAGAGCCCTGTGATTTTTAGTTGTCCTTCTTGTTTCATACTCTCTCTATTGCGAAATTAAGAGAAAATAGTCTCAAAACAATCTCTTGTAAATTCTCTTTCGTGCTAAACATAAAACAGACATTAAGAGAAGGAGGAAAAGTACATTCTCTCCTAAGTATCCTTGGTTGACATAGAAAAGAATGCTGGATGTAGATTTAGGAAACTGCTTTTATCAAAATTCCTGGATATGATCCCTAAACACTCTCTTCCTCACTTTTTCTTTCCATATACATAGACATGTGTGTGTATGCCTATGTGTGTGTATATGTACAGGTAGACATAAAGTTCATGTGCTATTTACTATGTTAAAATATTTTAAATTGCACACAAACTTTATGTCCACCCTGTATATGGATGCACATATACATGTATATATTTGCACGTGTGTGCACATGATGTCTGTGTATACATACTTGTGTTATGTCTGTTTTTATGTGTAGACATGTGTCTAGATGCCAAATGCTTATAATCTTCAATAAAAAGGCCGAAGTAAAAAAAAAAAAAGTCTTAGACATTTAAGGGTTGGCTCTTGCAACCAAGCCAGATCTAGCACACCACTGTCTCTCTCTAATGGCATCTATCTTCTAGAAAAGTATATTGAAACGAACCAAATAAGATATTATACAATAAATAATGTAAAATAAATATATAATAAAATGTCTGATGGTAATAAATATTATGAAGAAAAACGAAACAGGATTAAGGCCATATCAAACATAGGAAAATGGGAGTTTATTTCAAGTAGGTGAACAAGAAAGTCTCCTCAGTTATGCAGCCATCCCCTCATGTAAAGAAGTATGGGAGTAGCAAATGAGGAAGTCTGGAAAAGTACATTTTGGTAAAGAGAACAGCTTTGTACCCTGAGGGATGTGCAAGATTTATATATTCAGGGAACAGCAGGAAGGCCAATGTGGCTGGAGTGAAGGGCACAAGGGAAGGATGGTAGGAGAACTGAAGGGACCATCAAAGTCCAAGCCATATAGATAGAGTCTTGTAAGCCAGGATGAGGATATTTTCTTTCAGTATAAATAAGCTAATAAGTCATCAAAAGGTTGTGTTTAGGGAGTGGCATAGATCAATGTAAGTTAGAAAATATTACTCCCAGCTTCTGTGTGAAGAACAGACCACAGAAGTGCAGGGTGGCAGATGTAAAGGGTTTAAGTGGGAAGGCCCAAGAAGAAGCTATTGCTGACTTCACACCAGAGATGACGGTCGCCTGGACTGATTTGGCACCAAGGCAGATGGAATTAAGTCTCTGGGATCCTGATATATTTTTGAAACCTGAGACATGATATAATAAGTTTAAACTGGAAGGTGACAAGAAAGAGAAATATCAAGACTGACTCATAGGTTTTTGGCTTAAGCATTAGCAAATGTTGATGTCAGTTACCATCATGTGGGAGTAGAGGTGGGAGGAATTAAGTTTTAAGCCACAAACAATTTATGTTTGTTCTTTAGGATATATACCTGGAGGTGTTAAGTCAGCAGTTAGAGTCAGGAGAGAGATAAGAACTGGAGATGTCAACGTGGGTTTTATCAGCATACATGTGGCACTTTTTGATGGGGCAGCATAAGAGCATGGAAGGAGTTATAGAAATAAAGAAGAGAAAGTGGTAGGCTATTTCCATATTTAGGAGTCTGAAAAAGGAGAGGCATTTCTAAAGGAGGTTTATAAGGAATGATCAAAGAGGTAGGAGAAAAACAAGCAGACTCCAAGGGAGGAAAAGCAAATCTAGAGGAGGAATGCTCAACTCTGTTAAGTAACAGACAGAAGTTGAATTGGATAAGGACGAGAATAGACCCCTGGGCTGTAAGGTGGTGGGAGCAGTTTCTGTGGAATGGTGAAAATAAAGGGTTGAGGGGTGTGAGCTGAGGAGAAGTGAGAGCAGGGCATTTAAATAGCTCTTCAGGGACCACTGCAGCTTAGAGAAGCAGAGAAATGGCATGGAAAGAGAGGTAGATGTGATCTGGGGAAGGTCTTCATTTTGTTCTATTTTATAAGACACTTAAAGTTAAAAAATGATAGGTGATAGGGATCACCCAAGGGAAAGGAAGAAAAACTGATATTGGAGAAGAATGAGGGATAGATAGTCTCAGGAATAAGTTTCAGAAGTAAGCAAAAGAACCCAGGATCCAGCCCACACGTGGAAGTTCAGTCCTACAACAGGAAAGGAACAATTCATGCACTGCGGCAGGAGGGAGGTGGAGAGCAGCGGTGCAGACACATATGGGCTGATGGATTTACTGGCAGATAGATGAGATAGTCCTTTCAGAACTTTCATTTCCTCAATGAAACAAGAGGAGACATTAACTGTGAAATAAGAGGGAATATCTTAGGCTGCCTTATGTGGTAGAATAGAGGGACCAGAGTTTCAAGTTTCAGATCTGGCTCTGAGGTTTTCTTTCCTCTAGCCACTGGCAACACTGAAAGGACATTGTATCTTGAAAAATTTCTAAGAATAAAGCATCCATTTCTGACTCTGCCCTATGCCATCTGGCATCCACAAAATTCTTAAAATTGTTTTATCACCACTCTGCTTTCCCTGTGACTGAGATTCAGATCTTGAAATTACAACCTTTTCCATAGGCACTGTACATACATAGCGGGATATATGCGGGATATATACCCACTCTGTCTGAGAAAACGAAGAGGACATGGCCTCACCCTATCACACTCCAAGGTGTGGAGGGAGCAGGAAGAGATGACAAATGATTATTGCAATATATAATAGGAGAAAGAGGGAGCAACAGATGGTAACAATATGGTTAATTCTTCCATAAGAATAGCTAAAATTAAAAACCAGTGACACCAAGAGGAAAAACAATCACAGACAAGGTGTAAACAAACGCGTGTGGTTGGGTTCCAAGAACACTCTGTTTATAAAAGTCGGCTGCAGGCCAGATTTGGTTCATGAGTGATAGTTTGACAACCTTTACTCTACCACAGGATTATCTACTGGAAATACAGTATAGGCCACAAATATAACTTTAACTTTAGCCTCACTAAATAAGTAAAATGACACAATGAAATTAATTTTAATCATACATATTTAACCCAACATTTCCAAAATATTATTTCAACATTATTATAATGTTTGGCCTTGAGCACTTCTACTTGCATTTGAAAGAGAAATAGGTCTCTGGGTATTTTATAAAGAAGACTTATTTTCCTTCATATTTTATGTAGGAGATTTCAATTTAAGTAGTTAATTCTCACCAGGAAAACCCTATTGGTTTTATTCAATATATGTCACACTTCAAGATTATCTGAGAAATTCTGTAGATATGATCTCCTTCCCACTTTGTTCCAGAATATTATAGTTTGTGGCAATACAACTCTGATGGAGGGACACAAAGTCATTAGGCATCTGAAGCCACCAAAATGAAGTGAGCGGCAACAGGCAGTTAGAAGGCCCTCTCTGATCTTGGTTTGATCTCCCCTTTCTCAAGGTCTCAGTAGAACGTGGCTCATATATATAGCCCTGTATTCTGATTTTGTGGTGAATGAAAGTAAATTCTTAAATAGATTCTTCATCCTCTTTTTCATAAAAATAAAATCTTGGCACCTTTCTACTGAATTGCTGTCTGGGAAGGCTTTGCTGAAGGTCAGTGTTACAAGCCTCTCTGCCAGGCATTATGGTAGACTTTAATACATTCAGAGGATTGGTGTCAGATTTCAGCCACTGAAGATTGAGCTGATAATCGTAGGTATTTTGGCAGATGCATTAGCATTTCTGTCTGTGCAGATTTCAATGCCCTATTAAATATTCTGAAGAATCATTTACACAGTGGGGAAAAGTACCAAGTTGAGTTAGAAATTCCTCCCTACCCACCACAGGCAGTATCATAGGAATTTCTATTGCTGGCTGTGTGGGAAAATTAACCAGGGTGGCAGATTGCTTCAATTCCTAATGAATATGAATGCACAAACATGAAAATTTCAAAAAGCAACATTAGGAGCTCAGAAGAGAAAAAAAAAAGAACACATGCTTTGATGTGAAATCTCTCTGTGAAGGCTCCAGTGAATAATTTTCTCAGAACAGAGAGAATAATTTCCTGCGCTTCCAAAGAACATAAACTCTGCCCCATCATGCAGGATGCATCCCAAAAGTACCTGTAGTGCAGGCCTCCTTTATAAAAGTTGCTCTCTCTTCAGGTGAACAATGCTACAAAAGGAAAATCACAGTGTTAATAAATAATAATTCAGAAGATGGCATAGAGCAAAGTGAAAAAGACAGGAAAAGCATCAATATTCCCTCTACTCCCTCCCCCAAAAAGCCAATTTAACTATTTCAACAGAAATACAGAGCTCTTTTAAATGCCAGAGATGAAAATTGATCATGCTTGGTTTGCTGACTTTAAATATGCTTTATGAATATCACACGATGAGGTTAATGTGTATAATTCTACCAAACGACTTGGACAAGAGAAACAGAGGCAGCTACTACAATAGTAATTTTGTAGCCAATAAATATGTGTTTCTTTTTTTAAAAGTAGTGAAATTTTCCCTTAATAATTTCACATGATAATCCATTGCATTGAGAAACATTAACATTCTCCAAATTTTCACCTTTGGGAAGGTAAATCAGTTCTTGTGGGTCACTGGGTTAACCTCAGTGTGGCACTGTGCTGTCTTCAATGACCTCTTCACCTCCATTAAGATGCTCCATTTACTATGTTCTTATATATTTCAAGTCTCCTGCACATTACTATGCACAAGACAGAATTTTTATTCTTATGGCAATTTTCCCATAGGAATTAGAAGAAATGGAGATTTTTTTTTTCTCATGGTCAGTATTCAATAAATTACATCATATATTCAACATTTTGTTAGAAAACAGGTCCCATGTTGGATGATTTTTCCCAACTATAACTAATAAAAGTGTTCTGAGATCATTTTGCGGTAAACTAGGCTAAGTTATGATGTTTGGTAGGTTAGGTGTGTTAGATGCATTTTTGAATTAAGATATTTTCAACTTAGAATGGATCAACTGTGAGGTAGCCCCATGGTAAACTGAAAAGCATCTCTACAAATAGTGAACTCTGGTTAACGATATATGAGAAGGAACCGTAAGAAAGGACTTCAGGGGGAGTGGGAGGAAAATCAGACATGCTGAACCACGAGTCTAGACTACACAGACAAATGCTGCTATGAAGCAACCTAGGTAATCAAGGACCAATAGAAAGAGACCACCAATGACCAACAGAAAAAAGTAATACTTCCTGGAGGCACAGAGGAGCCAATGAAAGACTTGCCATCAAGTTCAAACAGACAAGAGTATTTAATAGGCTTGCTGGCCTTTGTCTCTTGTCTCTTGTTCACGGTCTATCTTTTGTGAGAGGGACTCACTTCCATCTCTCTTTGGAAGTGCTCTAAACTTTCTCTTTGTTCTTCCTAAGTAAACTCTCTGTTACCTTGAAACTTGTCTAAGTTACTTCTACCTTCTATTCGCACTGCCTGTCCTGCTGTCGTTTTGTTTTCAGTTTCCACGCACTTTTGCTTTCCATAACCAACATGCCTCGGTTGAACTTTCCAGCTCAGCCGAGTAACTGAACCAGATCAGTTGGGTTTGGGAACGAGGACCCTAACCTTCAACAATATGCAGCTTCACTACTTGAAAGAAAATATACTAAAGTCTGCTATTTACTTTGAAATGCAGGGGAAAAAAATAAGACAAATTGATAGAAGGATTGAAGACGGATGTATGGAATGTTAGGTATGTAATAAAGAAAGCAAAGAGTAAAGTGTTAATGGTAGAAACTAGGCCACATATGCGGGGGTTCATTGCATAATTCTTTTAACTTTTTTATAGGCTAGAAAGGTTCAATAATAACTGATGAGTGGTAGGGAACAGAACAGGTTTCTACATGAGGAGGATTTTGGAATGCTCCTTGAAAACACAAGAATTCTGAGTGGTTTATTCAGAAATAGAGGGTATTCTCCACTGAAGAAATAATGGAAGAAGAGGCCTAAGAAAGTGAGAGGATGCTCAGGGGAACCACACCATGTCCACATGGTGGAACATTAAAGGGAGAGGTGGAGGAGGAAGGTAGCTGGGGTCACATCATGACCTTCAAGGCCAACCTGAGAAATCATATATCTCTGGATATAGGTGGACAGACATTGACATTTTGTGAGCACAGGATCAGTGGAATCAGAATTTCCATTTAACAAGGGAATTTAGGTGTATTTGAGATCTGAATCAGGAAGGGAGATAGAAAGGAGTAATGGCTGGAGCTGTCAAAAGTCAGGGTAGGGGCTGGTCTGGTCATGGACATTGAGGGTGGAGAAGAATTGAAGAATGAGCCTAGGTTTCAGCCCTGTAACCTGAGGGGATCTGATTTGCCATATAAGGTAACAAATTCATAGATTCTGGGGATTAGAACATAGATATTATTTGGCCAGTGCCTGGGGTTCAGTGAGTAGGGCACCAGCCCCATATACCAAAAGTGGCGGGTTTGAACCCAGCCCCAGCCAAACTGCAACCAAAAAATAGCTGGGCATTGTTGTGGGTTCCTATAGTCCCAGCTACTCGGGAGGCTGAGGCAAGAGAATCACCTAAGCCCAAGAGTGCGAGGTTGCTGTGAGCTGTGATGCCACAGCACTCTACTGAGGGCAATAAAGTGAGACTCTGTCTCAAAAAAAAAAGAAAGAAAGAAAAATAAAAGAACATTTTAGAACATTTTAGAGGCCATTATTGTACCTACCACAGTGTCCCTACTATAGATACTATAGTCATGCAAAAGAAAAATACAAAATTAAATGACTGATGCTGAAAGATTTCTAGCACACATTATAAAGTGGGGGAAAAAGAATTCAGTTGTTTTGATATTGCCTTATACTAATAAATTGTATTATATTATGTTATAATCTCATCAATTTAATAATACAAAAATTATTGCAAATTAAAAACAAAATACACATGTATATACACACACATATTTGTGTATATTCACACACACACACATATATATATATACCTGTAAATATCTAAAAACTGAACTTATAAGTAAATACCAAAATCTAGACCTCATATGAGAAAGGGATGGAGCACAACAAAAGACTGATGGGGCTCTTGGCAGTTTATTCCATATGCTAGAATATTTTTAGTTTACTAGGAAAAATATACCTGTATATTAATTATGCCCTTTTGAAAAATGCCAAAACATTATGTTACTGTAAAAAAGAAAGATGGATGAAGAAAAGCTACTCTTATGAAAGTCAGAGTAAGAAGCTATAAGTCCTGTTCACTAGAGCCCCTATGCCCTAATGCTTTTCTAAGTATAATAACCATGCAATTTATCATTTCACGGGGCCCCTGCTGGGAGCAAAGAGGAACACTATCAATAGTCATGCCAGAACAATAAATACAGACTGGAACCCTCTTGGTCACTTACTTGCAAGGGAGTAATTGCTCATCTGCCCACTAGAATGTCAGCTCCAGGAGAGTAGGGATGTGACTGGGGGTGCTCACTGCTGGTCTAATACTGTTCATATTTTCCTTACTGCTTTGAAATAATGTTTTTATTATATATCAAATTCCTCTATAGTTAACTCTGTTTGCAGACTTTTCTCTCCTGCAATCTTTTGCATGCATGCTTGCTGTTCAATACCTCCTTATTAAGTACAGCCTTAGAAGATATTTTGACCTTTTAGCACAAATCTTCTTTATTCTATTGATTTTATCTACCTTCTTTGTAGATCATTATTATGGGTTTATCTGTTTTACATTTGGGTCTTCTATAGAAGACTTGATTTTAAAAATGCAAGCAGGGAAGTGCCTATGGCTCAAGGAGTAGGATGCTGTCTTCATATACCTGGGGTGACAAGTTCAAGCCCGACCCCAGTCCAAAAAACTGCAAAAAATAAATAAATAAAATAAAAACTAAACTCCATATATTATTTTTTTTTTAAGCGAGCAATAAGTGAATCTATTCTTCCCATTCACCAATGGGAAAATTGAGAACTAAAGAGGTTATTATTATAAAAAGGCTTTCCCAGCATGCAGCAGAACTGTTAAGTAGCTGTGCTATCTGATATAGTCACACACGGCTATTTAAATTCCTTCTTTTAGAGATGAGATCTTGCTCAGTCTCCCAGGCTAGAGTGCAATGGACTGATCATAACTTGCTGTACCTTGAATTTAACATAAATTAAAGTTAAATAAAATTAAAAATTCAGTGTCTCAGCCTCATTAGCTACATTTTAAGTGGTCCATAGCCATGTGAGACTACTGCCCACCCTATTGGACAGTACAGATCCAAAACTCTTCCATCAGTGCAGCTGTTTCTATTGAATGCATTGAGCTAGAAATTTGAGGCTATGGTTTGGGAGAGACCTCACACCTCTCAGACCCAAGGTCACAGTGACAAATTTGGGATTCTTCTGTAAGGACATGACCATAGAAGTTAAGCAAAGAATAGGACCATCAAGGAAGAAATGACAGAAAGAAGAAAAGCCAACAAGGACATATCGTTAGCAGGAGTAGTGGGTGGAGGTGCATGCATTAAGGGAGCAAGTGACAAAGACTACTGAAGAGAGGAATCAGTCAGAGACTTTCTATAAGAACTGAAGCCATATCCCTATGGCTCAGGGAAGGTCCACACGGACCTTCAAGGGAGAAGTCAGCCATGCCAGTGCATCAGATAATCACATAGAATGATAACCAAGAGGTAGCTTTTGAGTTTGGCAGCTGGAAGGTCAATGACAATCCGCAAGTGGCTGATGGCCCCTTTTGCAGACCTGAGATAAGGATTTTGGGAAAAGAAGTATAACATGGTGGTGATGCCAGGAAGTACAGGAAGGAAGTGAGTGGGAACTATTGCCAAAAGCTCTAACAATGATAGACTGAGAGGATTATGGGTTGGGGGAGGAGTACTGACAGCATCTGCCAGAATTGTGTTTAGGTGCATAGCAACAGAAACTCCCAGGTTTTCAACATGGGAGATGCTGAGCTAGAAAAAGAATCCAGTTGTATCAGCCATGGCCATACCAGATATTCAGGCAGAACACCCAGACCTTTCAGAGTCTGTCCAGGCATCTGATAAAGGCCAAGTCCACCTCATTGCACCATATGACACTACATATGCTGGCTGCTATCACATCCTCCTAGACACCAGAGGTCTGCCCTTCTTGGAGAATTCTAAAGCAATAATTCCTGCCTTTGTTCAAGGAAAAAGAAATTTCAATTTTTATCTAAATCATCCTTTTCTCCTCATTAAACCTATTTCAGCAACACCTCAGCCAGTAGATTCATTGAGAGTCAAACTCTGAACCATCACCTCATGTCAAGGTCACAGAGTCATATTTTCTTTACAGAGCATGAGATGTTATTCCAGCCTCCCTACAACTAGACATTTAGAAGACCTATCCCGTCAGTTCACCAGAGCCCTCTAAGTTCCAGCAACAAAGTGTTTTTCCCCTTTATTTTCAATCTAAAGATAAGAGTATTAATCTTCCCCATTATGGCTTCTCATCCTGCTAGAAGAACAGTTTTGGAACTTCCATAATCAAACCTAATCATATGAAGGAGAAGCAAATATCATGAGCACTGTTCTCTTTGCTCACCAGCAACAGTGTGCCCAAGTGCCAGCATTCCCAGAAGAGGACTTCAGTCACAACCCAAACAGAGGGCATAGCTGCAACTTGTGACCCTGAGTTGGTCCTGCCTTTACCTCTGTTGGCCCAAAGGACATTTAACCACTGCTTCTATTTCACTTCTTTGGTATATTGCTTAAAAAATTGTCTCAATGGGGCGGCACCTGTGGTTCAAAGGAGTAGGGCACCAGCCCCATATACCAGAGTTGGCAGGTTCAAACCCAACCCTGGCCAAAAACTGCAAAAAAAAAAAAAAAAATGGTCTCAATGTCCCCATAGCTCCCTGTATTCATGTCGTTGGCAATGTACCACCACTTTTGTTTCTTCCATCAAGAGGTGAAGTCTATTTTCCTTCCCTTTAAATCTGATCTGGCTTTGTGACTTAACTTGCCAACGGAATGCAGTAGACATGATGGCCTCCATAGGCCTTGCACATACACACTATCTGTGATCAAGCCTGGGGGATCCTGCTGAAGGATCACTCCAGCTGAGAGCCAGCCTGTGCACAGGCCATCCTGGTCTAGCCCACCCCTACTGACCCACCAGCTGACCATACACACATGAATGAGCCCAGAAGCCCATTCTGAATGAGACAAGAAGAATCTCCCATTTGGCTACTCAAAAGCATAAAAAATATTTCATATTTTAAGCTACTGAGTTTGGAGTGGTGTGTTAGACAACAAAAGCTAAATGAAATAATCTCTTTGGGCCTCATACTTGTCATCTGCAGAGAAAAGGACTCAATGAAATAACCCCTAAGGCCCACATTGTTTTGTATATGTTTCCAACTGACTTCATCATTCTAT
>CAUYQV010167531.1:0-51292 GCA_963574575.1 Galagoides demidoff | reverse complement strand
AAAAAAGTGCATATATATGTACATATTTATATAGGAAAACAACTGGTGAAGGAACTAACTGGAAGCAAACTGGAGTGATATATATTAGTGATCTATGAGCACATAACCAATTGCTTCAAAACAACCATAAGCATTTCTCATCTTACAATTTTTATAGGCCAGAATTTCAGAAGTAGCTTATTTGGGTAGTTCTGTTTCTGTTGTCCCACGTGGCTTAGGCTACAATCATTTAAAGGTGTGCCTGGGACTGAGGAAGCTGCTCCCAAGATGGATGAGTCCCAGGCCAGCAAGCACAGGCAGCCTGGTGGCGGAAGGCCTCTGTTCCCCACCGTGCGGACCCATCTGCACAGCTGGCTGTGTCCTTCTATGGCCTCCCTCTGCACAATGATTCAAAAAAGTAAGGCGTAGGCCACCATGGCTTTTTGACCTTAATCTTGAAAGGCACACATTATTATTTCCTCAATTCCTATCGGTACACAGATCATGGCTATTCAGCGAGGGAAGGGTCTTCGCAAAGGGCTGAATACCAGAAAGAAAGATTTTGGGGGGGGCCATATTGGAAGCTGGTTGCTACAGGGAGACAAAAAGCAATATACAAGATCTAAACTTTCATGTGTTATTGAAGGAAATGAGAAGGTAACATGGAGAATTGATCAATCAAAAAGCAGTGGTTCACATACTGGTTTGAGGTATCGAGGTAACCGACTGGTGGCGTGATTGGGGCCAGTCTGTATGAGCTCACAAGAGCAAATTGTTGAATTTTCAGGAATTTTGTGATTTGGTTATAAACAAAGCTGTTACTAAACATCAAATACTATAAACTTGTAAGTATAAAAATTATAAGCAAAGGTAATGAACGCTCAAACTTGTCACTTCCAAATTACTCTATTATTACTGTTACCTACACTCTTCTTTTTTTTTGGTGAAGTTTTTGGCTGGGGCTGGGATCACTGAACTTTCTGCGTCTGTAAGCAGAACGCCGTGCTATGGCGAGCTTTGTGTGTGGGCTCCCACCTGTGTGATGGCAGGTTGCAATCGTTACCATGAGATCGTCTGTGCTACAGAAATCATCAAGTGCTAAATATCAGGGAATGACTTGTTGTGTTGATTGTTTACACTTGAGAAAGTAGGGGAGAAAGTGTTAATAATGCTGATTAAATTTAAAGGTGTGTCATTAGTGTGACCACTATACCGTAAATAGCACAGAAATTGAGGAAATATTCTTCCTGCTCAAAACCTGTCATTGATTTTAGCAAAAAGGAACAGGGAAATACAGACATGTGTTTTATAATTGTCATTATATTTATGTAAACAAAAAATTAATAGAAATTCATATTGGGACTACGTCTGGAGGGCTAGTTGTAATTTACCAGCACATCACTGGTGACAACCAAATAGCAGGCTTAGTAGTCGAAAGTATTTAATTCTGAGCAGTGTGATCAGTGGAGGCAGGGTGTTGTGTTGTGTGCAAACCCTTTTGTATGACTGAATTATTTTTAAAGCATGTACATATGTGCAAGCTTTATTTTTAAAAAAGTTTACAAATAATTTAAAAAATTCAACTTGAAGCAAATTTTTTAAATTTACTTATGATAACAGCATTTTATTTGTTTAGCCACAGTTTTGGGAGTTATTCTCCATTGCTCTCTCACCTCTTGTGTTCTATACTAACTTTTCAAGGATGATCATGTAGAGAACGGCCTGACAAGATAGAGAGAGTGTCTCCTTTGAAAGCAAAGGGTAGGTCTGTTTACTCTCCAACATGATCAAGAGAGTGTTTCCCTTTAAGGGAAAAGGCAGCCATTCTTGCTGATTATAAAAGATTTGAGATGTCTATATTTGGGGTTCTTTAGCAATAGTGCAAATTTACTGTGTCTGCAGCAATCACCTGGAGCCCTCTGTGTCACCTCCCCAGAACTTCGTGGTTGGGACAGGGGCAGGGGCATTCATGAAAACATGAAACTTGTGGGAGGCGCCTGTGGCTCAAAGGAGTAGGGTGGCGGATTTAAACCCAGCTCTGGCCAAAAACTGAAAAACAAAACAAAACATGAAACTTGTGTCATTTGCTGTGCTGAGACCAACAAATTCCTGTGTCTCTGACCTAGGAATTCTGTGCTTGGCAATATTTACAATACTGCAAAAGGTTTTTTTTTGTTGTTGTTGAGACAGAGTCCCACACTGTGCCCCTGAGCAGACTGCAGTGGCTGCATCTTCAGACTCCGGCTTGGGGCCATCCCGCTGTCTCAGCCTCCAGAAGCTGCTGGGATCATAGGCGCTCGCTGCGGCGCCTGGCTGGGTTTTTCCATTTTTTTCATGACTCAGAGTCTTACTCTTGCTCAGTTGAGTCTTGAACTCCTGAGCTCTAGCGATCCTCCCTCCTCAGTCTCCCACAGTGCTGAGATTACAGGCGTGAGCCACCACACCCGGCTGCAAAAGGCTTCTTGGCTCACGACTATAGTAAAACTCAACCCTTCACAGTTTCTTATAAACTTCCCCCAAACCATCAAATTATTGAGAATAATAAAATTTACCTCCTTTTCATAGTGTTTACCCCCCCCAGGCAAAATAAGTAAGTCTTCTTTCCATATATTAATTCACTACTTGATGACATATTAGAGAATTTCAATAATTCTAGTTTAAACATAATACTGAGAAGCTCAAAACGTGTTAGTAATACAAACTGAGATGGCCACATAAGGAATCCTCCTATCATGGATTTGAATCGCCTCAGCACATTTCTTGGATGCCACATCTTTCCGAAAATTTTCACGCTAAGGGAGCTACAATTCATTTAACTGAAAATAATCAATATTGAAATAGGGAAATGATTACCAAAAAAAACGAAAGAACTAGAAAAATAGAAAAGAGGACTTGGATGTGAAAAATCAACTCCAATGGCTAATGAAAATATGGAATGATACACAAAGTTCTCGTTGGTTATTTTGGGAAATGACAACTTAAAACAAATGTGATGTCCTTTACAATCCTTACGCCATTTTCTTTTTTTTTTTGGGACAATACCAGGAGTTATGTGGAATGGGGCAAAATGGGAAATCACATGCAGCTGTTTGAGTGATACTCGGTGCCACCCCCTGGGACAGCGATCTGACCACACTTCATGAATCTGAAGGTGCTGTAACCTTGGCTGGCAGCTTTACGAAGCATTTGTCTTCACCGCGTGTCTCTCCTAGACACTTCCACACATACGCAGGAGGAGACTGTACCGTGATGTTCACGGAAGCATTGTTTGGTCTTTAAAAAAAGAAATCACCTAGTTGTTCTTCTGTAAAACCATATTAACACAAAATTGTGACTTAGGTGGTTTATTTATCCAATGGAATAGGAAACACGAATGGAATGAAGCTACAGACATGTACATTAGAAACACGAGAATGAGAGAAAAAAGGAAATGTTTATAAACACAGAATATCATCGCCATGTATTCTGAAAATAAAGAATGCGATGGTGTGAATTTGGGGTTATAACATAAGAGCAATAAAGTCCAAAAACACAGACAGAAATTATTGGTACCAACATCTTATGGGAGGAAGGATGAGAAGGTGAAGACAGGCAGGAGCTTTAACATAACTGCAATTTCATCTTCACTAAGGTGAGTATAGCAAATAGGAATCGCTGTTTAACCTCAGCGGCAAATACACGAATGTATACGATCTTCATAATTTACTATATGTTTCAAATGTTTAAAGAAAACTTCAGTTTGATAAGAAAGATAAGAAGAAAAACACACTACTGATTTTTAGAAGCTTGAAGTTTGAGTGTTACCTTTCTGAATAGTTAAATTAGTTTAATTTCTACTTTTTGGGTGGTGGACACAGAATGTTTATTGTTATTGTTGTTACTGTCTTGTGGTGTTTTTAGGCTCAATTTGTATTGCCTCTCTGCAAATAGGTGTGCTCGTGGCAATATAAAACACATTGTTAAGATCTGTGCCTTTAATGAAGAAGCACACGCTCACTTTACTTTGGGTGTGCACAGTGGCAGGCGGCTGGACAGGTGTCCGTCTCCTCCTGCCACCTCAGACCCAATGTCGGAAGAACTCAGAGAAAACATTATTACATCTCACTGCAGTATGGGGGAAAATCCACCTTCCTTTTATTAGAAAATTCACTTTACTGCCGAGTTGCCTCAGGTGTCTGAGATACTCGTTGCCACAGAAGTACGTGAACATCACACTAAAATTTTAAACTAAAGGTACTGCTAATAAAGTATTCACTGTAGATCACAGCACGCTATGGTTATCATTAGCGAAGTCCATAAATTATACATATATTGTTTGCAAATGTGAATAATTAAGATCTTAGATGAAAAATGATCGGAAGTGTTTTGCAATTACTTGTTAAGTTAGCATATAGCTATATGAGACAGAACAAAGCATGATTAACTATTTATGAAAACCGGCAATTAAAGACCAGAAATTCTGAATGGGTCCGAATTTTCACTGAAACTCTACTGTCTTCTTCAGGAAAAAGCACTTCCGTTTGTTCTTAAGACTTAATGCTAAGAGCGATAGGATTACAGTAAGGGTCCAATAGGAGCCCAGCACCTCTCTCTACCCGTAATACAGGTTTGTATGCGTAAGGAAGACAACACACAACATGTCAGGATTTGATGGTACTTTATGGCCAGTTTACTGATCCACGTACATTGCCCTAGAGATCTAATCATATTATTCAGAGAGCAGATGTTGTGGGAGAGTGAAACAGTATTTTTTCATAACAAGTCTCCAATGAACCTGACTTATTGTCAAAGGCCTCACCTCCAGGGAGGTCTGGCATTCAGTCTGCAGACCACTCAGAGCCCTGATGCTGCTTTCAAGGGCACTAATGATGGTGATGATTCTCGTGGTGTGGGAGCCTGTCTACCGTGAACGAGACTGAGAGTGTTCTATATTTGACATTTGTGCTGGAACAGCTGTTGACGTTAGCAGTATTAATCACAACCAACTTGGGCTGGACTCAAAGTGACCTAGAAGTACTACACTGTACATCTCGCTATCAGTTCCCCAGGGGAACGCGTTATGTGGCAACACGGCCACATCAAGGAGAAGCCTGTCCTTTGATTATCTCTGTGTGTACAGACTTCTGGCAGAGTCTGTGACAAACAGTGGGGCTGCAGCTAATGTTCTAGTTATCACTGTCTCGGGACGGCATTTCAAAACAGAAAAGGGCAAATTCTACTCCACGAGAGAGAGTGCCATTGTTGCGAAAGTTACTGGATCACTGAATAATGATTTTTTGTTTATTTGTTTGTTTTGAAACTTTACTTGTAGAAGACTTAAATATTTCTGTGGGGTGAAAAATGGAGGAAATTTTATTGATTCATGAGTAAACTATCATATTAAGGGCAATAAAATGTCCAAGTGCAAAAACACAGAAGCCAGGGATATTTCTTGGCAATTATTTCCCATTTTCAAGATCTAAGTTAAACCTGGAAGACAAGGCACCATGGAAAGATTCCTTTCTATATCTTCACTGTCAAACATAAGGAATTGGTTTTCTTTGCTCATCCCACTGGATATCTGATGTGTAATCTTCACAAAGGACATTATTAGTGGTTTGACAACCATGCCTTTCTGGCAGAGAGCCTTTGATTTATATGCCAGTTCCCAGAGCGGGAAGATCAGACAAAGGTTTTGAATTTGACACTGTATGATTTTTATTTTTATTTTTTAAAGTGTGGTGGGGAGCTACTATTCTGCAAAGGAAAGATACACTGAAAAGTGTGTGGCACTTTGACATTACATTAGAGCACCAAACAGGACCAGTAAATAAGAAGTGCTCTAGAACTTGTAAATCAAAGCACAGTCTGCAGGCAGGCAGCATCAGCACTGCCTGGTTAGGGGGGCAGCGTCCCAGCTCCACCCCACACCTTCTGAATCAGAATGCGCATTTCCAGAGCTCCTGAAGCGCCCATCTGCACATGAAAGTTTAAAAGTGTTACTCCAGAATGGGTTAAAACGTATTTCTGAAGACTTCCTAGAGAGTTCTTTATTTCCCTAAAGGGACAGATGTCTGGGAGGCCTACCTGAAATTTGTGTCAGAAGCTAAAAAGGATTAGAGGACCCAGCCGCTAATAGTCAACAGATCGTTATCATCATATAATTAAACACATGATGACTGAATTGCCTAATCTCCTAGGAACAAAGCATCTTTTATCAGAGTCAGTTTGGTTGGAGACATTTCCATTGCATTTAGTTATGACGGGTAGTGATAGCACGACTTCAAAAGGGACTGTTCCAGGCATAGGCTCCTAAAGAGTGTGATTAATTACCCGGGGAGAGGAAAATGCCCCGTGAAGAAAGGTTTCTCATTAGGAGTTCTGGTTTTAGCCCATAGGTCCACAAAAACAAGAAAGCTATAATCGGCCTGACCTGGAGAGGCTGTCATCAAAGGACGGCGTGGAAAGAGTCTGAGCCCTACAACAGATTCTTGGGTGTTGTAACTATAATAATTTGTATCTCACATGTTTTATAATAACGTGAAATGCCACTGGAATGTCTTTTATTAATATAACATCATAACGGATTTCTTCAGTAGCAGCTCTCTTGTACACACTAGAGGCAATATAGAAATCCCATTTCTGCCTTCATTTTAATAGTGTGAATTCTAGCAAAACATAGGGTACCTGTTAGACTCCTGTGTTTGTAAGTCCCAAAACCTACCTTGAAATACTTTATTAAAGGAAAAGGCCAATTTATTAGCTAAAATAATACAAGTAAGAGCTTAAAGAACATACACACAGGTAGAGCAGGATGCAGCGAGGACTGACACCCAACTGGAACCAGGGACACAACGTTCCCAGGACTCATTTTTTCTTTCTTTTGATTTGTCTCTTCTCTGGGTGGCTTTTATTGTCTTTCTTTACATAAACCAAATTTCATCCATGAGTTCAGAAACAAGACAGCTGATTTCATCTCAAGTCTTTCCTATAAGTTAACCATTATTGCAGTGGGGTTGGCAATACTCTTTGTGATATGAAGTTCAAAATTTCAGGCAATTCTTAGATTTCCCAGTTCAAGTCAGATGCTCTTTGTAGGCCAACCAGCTGTCACCCTATAAGGGGAGGGATTGGACTCTGACTAAAGTGAGAAGAGATTGAAGAGTAAAAACATGACAATTTTGTAGAAACTAGAAGAAAGCCTGGCCAGAAAGAATAACTGTGTCTATTGAGTATATACACACAATGGCTTTAAAAATAGACTTAATGCACAAGGTACTTCTTCCGAGGGACAGATATATACAATCTTTGAAATACTGTGAGCTGTTCCTTTGAAGGGAATGTCCTTATTTAAAGTATATGGAAAGGTAAACAACTGTATTATATTATTAGCCTATTGTTTCAACTTTTGCTACATTGTGTTATAAGGGAAGAATACATGTATAATAAACTGAAGATCATTGAAATATTTACTATTAAGAGAATGAATAAAGGATTATAAATACATAACCATACTATACAGTTATGGAAGTAAAGAATAAGAATATACACATAAATGCTACAAATTCAAGATATTTATTGAATGAATGAGATCGCTATGTGATATTTCAAAAGAAAAAATTCTATTTCATTGAATGCAAAAATTAAGTTGTTTAAACAACATATATTCATTAATTCCACTTTTTCTTGAACTCCTTAACTCAGGCAATCTACCTACCTTGGCCTCCCAGAGTGCTAGAATTACAGGCATGAGCCACTGTGCCCAGCCTTAATTCCATTTTTTCCTTAAAAATGTGTACTGCATATATAATAAAAATGATAGTAGTAGCTAACATTAATTAAACACTGAATATGTTTCAAGCAGTGTTCTGTGCTCTTTATAATTATTACCTAATTGCTAACTGAACCCTTATAAGTACCCTATGAAGTAGGGTTTTAGGTACTTCTTAGGAATCAATTATTTCCATTTAAAGCAGATAATTGATGGAGCCTACCAGTCTGACGTTAGCTCCTGCACACTAATGCATTTTGCTATCTTAACTCCTAAATATGTGTGAATATTCACTCATCCGTAATTCATTCTCGAAATGTTTGTTGAATGGCTGTTATTGGTAGGCACTTTTCCAGGCTCTAGGGCTGCAATGTTTAAGGTCCAGTACTTGTGTAGATTATATTCTTCTTATGGAAAATGACAAATAAAATACACAAGAAATAAATATAACATATACTATCTTGCAAATAATCAATGCTACAAAAAAGTAACACCTAGATTAGGAGATAAGGAGTGTCAAGGCCAAGGTTGCTACATTAATGGGGGAATCTGTGATGGCCTCACCAAGAATATCATAGTTGAACAGAGACTTAAGTCAGGGAATAAACCACGGGGATATCCATTTCTCAAGCAAAGAGAAAAACTGTGCTATTGCTTTTCGATTGCATCTATTTTCTGAGTGAGGCAAGAAGTCAGAGACTTGATCTTGCCTGGTACATTCAAGGAATATGGTGTCTCTGGAGTCTCTGGAATGAAGTGGGCAAGGAGGGACAGGGGATGTAATATAAAAGAGATAACGAGTGGATGGGGGCCCAGGTCACAGGTCACACTGACACTGAGGCTGTTGTATGAATCTTGCCTTTGCTTTCAGTGAAATGTGGAGCTTTTGGAGAGTTCTGAGTGGAGAAGACACAGGATCTGATATATCTTTTAGAAGAATTTTTCTGGCTTCTTACAAGTTCTGACAGTTAACTTCAGAAAATCATCCTAGACAAAGTACTGAGAATCACTATAGTCACCTGTAAGGTCCTCCCTTGGGGAAGTTCAGCACCAAGAGCAGTGCCTACTCCATATGGCCTTCAAAGCAATTTTGGGACTTTTTTTTTCAAATAGCCATTAAGGTTGTCCTCATATTACTCTTGATATCCTGAATGTCATCTAAATGTTTTTCCTTTCAGTATTTCCTTTACCTTCCAGTAAGGAAAAAAGCCACTGGGAGGCAGATCCATGAGTAGGGAGGATGCTCCCATACAGATATTTGTTTACTAACTAAAAGCTCCCCACAGACAGTGCTGTGAGAGCTGGTGCACTACAGTGATGCAAGAGCCACACCTTTTTCATGCAAAGATTTTTAGTGAAGATTTTCCTAATTTTTTCTCTATTGATGTTTACTTGGTCTACTATACTTCTCACGGTCAGCTGATGATTTGACACATACTTTGAGTAATTTTGCAATGCTTGCATCAGTTCTGCTCTTTAGGATTCTTCAGTTACCTACTTGTATTTCTATTAACCCGTTATTGAAGTACAAGCAAGAGATAATAGGCTGAGACTAGCAGGATAGTGGGAATGTCTTGAGAAGTGGTTCCTTTATGCTATCTCTTGCATCAAGGAAACCTGGCTAAAAAAGTTTTAAGATTTCCCTGGTAGCAGTGACCTCCTCAGATGACAAACAAAAACAAAATGAAATTTATCTGTGAGAATCCACTTTAACATCAGCCATCAAATAAATCCACAAAAATGTTCAAAGAATTTCCAATTAAGAAACTCTAAACAAACAAGAAAATAGGTGACTATGAATGAGAGCCAGCAAAAAGAATGTAAATAAAGATTTCAGTAGAAAAATGAGAATGCTAATATTGGTGTCATCAGTACAGAATATATATTGAACATGTTTACTAAGTTTAAAGAAAAAAACAAGGGATTTGGAGTGTATCACTAAAGATTAGACTACTATCAAAATTTATCAGGCATATTTAAAGCAAAAGAAAAAATTAGAACTTCCAGGAATAAAAATTTTATAATTAGAAACTATAGTTTAATTAAATATGCACAAGACATAGTAATAAATTATACTGTAAAACTAAAGAAATTACCTAAAAAACAATGAAGAGGGTGGCATCTATGGCTCAAGGGGTAGGGTGCCAGCCCCATATGCTGGAGGTGGCAGGTTCAAACCCAACCCTGACCAAAAACTGCAAAATAAATAAATAAATAAATAAATTAATTAATTAATAAAAATGAAGAGAGATAGCAATGAAAAATATGAAAGGGAGGTTAAGGGATAAATAGGACAGAATGTAACATAGAACTAACCAGAAATTCAGAATTTGAGTACAGTAAATGATTCAGAAGCAATGCTAAATATATAATGATTGAGAAATTTTTAAAATTGGTTAAATACACAAATCTTCAGAATCAGAAATCCTAATAAATTCTATGTAGAAAAGAAAGAATCCTCATTTAGAAATATCATGATCATACTTCTGAACACCAAAGACAAAGAGACTCAAATGCAATAATTAAAACTAGAAGATAGTAGAATAGTATCTTCAAAGTCAAGAGAGAAATCACTCATTAGCAGCTAAAAATAGCACTGAGTTGTTATGTCACAGTTCTGGGTGTCAGAAGTCTGGGAAGGCTTGACAGTTTCTCTGCTGAGGACAATTTCTCTGCTGAAATTAAGGTCCGGGGCAAGCTGGCCTCTTCTCTGGTATTCTAGGAAAGATTCCATTTCCATTCTAGTGGTTTGCAGAATTCTCTTATTTGCAGATGTAGGACTGAGGTCAAGTCTCCACTGATTGCTATCAGTCAGCGGTTGTCCTGGCTCTCCTAGAACCTCTCCCAAAGGATACTCTTCTTTTTTAATCGCTCTCATTTCCTCTCTGCTACTAGTCAGACAAACAACTTAGCTTTTAAAAGGCTCATGTGATAGGTCCAACCAAACTGGATAATCTTCCTAAAGTCACCAAATTAGTAACTTTAATTGCAACTGCAAAATCCCTTTACCATGTAACATAACATATTCATGGGAATAAAACCAGAGGAGCATGTCATGGATGCCATCATAGAGTTATCCCTGCGGGAGCAGCTTAAAAAATTACGTAAGTATTTCCAGTGTGCCCACTTGAGTTCCCTAGATAAATGATGAAATCTTTGACAAGGAATAGTAGCCTCTCCTTTCTTATGAAATAAAATACCACAGTGATTTCTAACATTCTCACGTACAAATACTCATCTATTGAGTCATCAATTTAGAAGAAAACATATTGAATAGTTTTGTGTACCGAATACTTGATGTATTTGTGCTGTTCACTATAAATACCTTTATTTTTGTTCCCCTTCCTGGAAGCACCCATGTTCTTTTGAGTGAATATTTAGTCGTGTGCTGGACTCAGTTCGTTCCAGGTCACAAGAGCTACTGTTAGCAACCTTTTTCCCACTCTAGCTCCAAAGGCTGTCATAAGATTATTTGTCATGATTACAGTATTAATTCCATGGAAATATGTAAATGCTACAAATTATTATTTTTTTGAGATCTAGTTGCTACACATTTATTAGTATAACACTGCAAATAACCTTTGCCTCATTTATTATATCTTACTTGTTAAATAAGTAAATTCAGGAGGCTGCTTCTGGGTATTTCCTCTCCACAGGCCGTGACCTCAGATAACCATTAACCTCAGCAGCTCTGACACCAGCAGAAGGAGGATGTGTGGCAGAACCTTGGCTCACTAGATACTTCTCTGGATCCTTTTTTTTTTTTTTTTTTTTTTTTTGACACTCTGTCATGCAGATTAAAGTGCTCTGGTGTTAGCTCACAACAACCTCAAACTCCCGGGTTCAAACTATTCTCCAGCCCTAGCCTCCACAGTAATTGGGGCTACAGGCACCCACCACGATACTGGGCTAATTTTTTCTAATTTTTTTAGTAGAGATGGAGTCTTGCTATTGCTCAGGCTGCTCTCAAACTATTAAGATCTAGCAGTTAGCCTACTTTGGCCTCCCAGAGTGCTGGGATTATAGGCGTGAGCCACTGTGCCTGGCATACGACCCGGATTCCTGAATAAGAAACAAGGGTAGAAGGGAATGGTTGAAAAAGCCATATATACTCTCTAAATGAGGGAATATTATGCTTTCAAATGATATCTCAAAGCTTTTTTTTTTTTTGAGACAGAGTCTCACTCTATGCCTTGGGTGGAGTTTCTGTCATGGCATCCTCGCTTACAGCGACCTTAAACTCTTGAGCTCAAGGGATCTCCTTGCTTCAGTCTCCTGAGTAGCTGGGACTACAGGCACCTGCCATAATATCCAGCTAGTATTTCTATTGTTAGCAGAGAAAGGGTCTCATTTTTCCTCAAGCTGATCTTGACTTCCAGAGCTCAGATGATGCACCCACCTCGGCCTCACAGAGTACTAGGATTATAGGTGTGAGCCACAGTACCTGGTCTCTAATAGTTATTATTATTAATTTTTAAAGATTCCACATGATCATTCTTGTCATCTGTGCTTCCTAGTCTTTCAGGAAAGTTACTTGAAGGTACTCCACTCTACCTTCAAGCTTAATTCTTGAGATGCCTATTAATGAGACCAGAATATACTCAGCAAATTACTTTTTCCTTAAAGTAACCAAAGTCTTTTTCTTGTGGCTTGCAAATTAGGAACATATATAATATTAATTCTGAGTCTATATTATAAACAATATAAAAATTGCTTATTTGGGAGCTATCTCCAATATAATCTAACATTAATTTATAAATTGGTAGCATATATTTGATTTCTTATAGTTATTCCAATAATTCTTCTTTACAAGGTTGTGCTCACTGTTAATTTTTTTCACGTTATCATATATTCTAGACCATGATACTAGCTAAATTCTTTCAAAGCTGATTATTCACCTTCTTTCTTATTACAAGAAAATTCACATTCATCATTTGGCTTATTTGGAAAGTCTACAATGTTCATTAAAAATCAGGCAAATAGTGTTATGAAATAATGTAAAATTATAAATCAAACATTTTCTATAAACTTGATATTACCCAGAATCAGATTTAGAGGCTCTCTGCTCGCTGGTTGAAGATAGTAGTAACAAATCAAGAAATTATATAAATAATTCATTTTTAAAAGAAACATAAAACTGATTTAGTGTGGAGAATTGACAATGACGTTGGAATTCCTATTCTTCCAATAGTTTAAATATATATTTATTTAGTGAGAGGAAAGTGTGCACTTAATGTCAATATGGAAAATAGACACACAACCTCTACTCACTATTTGAGGAGACAAAACAAGAAAGTAATCGTCATGCTGGCAATAAACATCACCCAGAGGATGTCCCCCCTATATTATGAGATGACTCATAGGAAATATAATTCTGCTCACTCACAAAGAAAACAAAATGAAATGTGATTCCAAATGTGTAGACATTTATATTCTTTAACCAATGTGAGTTAAAAAGGACAATAGGAAATCAAATCCAGCATTGCAGTTTGGGGATAAATTTCTGTAAGAAATTCTACTTAATGCATAGAGAAATTTCTCAAAATTTCAGTATTATCAGAGTGGGGGCAGACAATTCAAATTGCATACGCCATAAAACCATCATGTTCTCTGCTGTAAGCTGTCCCCTGTCTATTTGTTTGTTTTTTAAACAGCTGTCGACTTGTTCTGTATCATCAATTCTGGTAGTTCAGGATTAATTCTCACCATTATCAGTGGCAGAACACGATGGTACAATAAGCCAAAATGACTAAAGCATTACAAGAAAAAAAAAGCTGAGGAGAATGGAAGAGAATTGCGATATAAAAGCTAATCCCTTATGAACCGCATATTTGGAAGCTACCTGCAGGTAATTACATTCAGGTAACCTGATCTGAAAATGCCAAGTTCATACAATGGTTCATTTAATTCCATCTGGTGTACAATAATACATTCTTTAATGGACACATTGATTTGAAGGAAAAAATTCACTCCAGATATTAAAAGCCTACATTCTCCTGGTAATTAAAAAATAGTACATCAAAAACTAGAGTCTCAAAAAATGATCCTGCAATGCTTAAACTCTAAAAAAGGAAATTAAGGTAATGAGTTTTATATTTCTCACTACTTAATGCCTTGTTAGTTATGGCCTAGTTTCTTAGTAAGGAATATATATATATAATATACATATATATTTTCCTATATATATTACATATGTACATACATATTTTGTACATATATACGTACATACATATTTTTCATATATATTACATATGTAATATATATGAAATACATTTATATGTACATATATATTATATATTTTCATATATATTTCATGTATATATTATACATTTATTTCATATATATGCATCTTATATGTTATATACCCATATACAGACCCAGAGTAGAATCTCTGTAAGGTGACCACCCAAGGAACTATAAGAAACTGATCAATATATGGAGGTGGTCAACATAAGAATATAGATCTATCATACTGATGCGTACATGTGGTGGTATGTGAAAATTTGGCAAACTTAAAGAGGTGGTCAGTATAGGGAGGTGGTCAGCTACAGAGGTCCTACTGTGTATATTTGTATTTATATAAAGAACTGAGTCAGGATTTCTGATAGCCGGACAAAATAAACTGATTTAGAACATATTTAAATCATTAAATATATTCAAAATATTTTTAGAAAAGAGATATCTAACTCTTGGGATGATACCACCTGTCATCAGGATAGGAACGGTGTAAAAACAGGCACGTGATTAGCATAGCTCATGGTTGCCCACCTCTCAGCTCCTAACTATGGCCAGAGAACTTGACTTGGTAGAATCATAAATCACATGTGACTAGAGGGACCATGGTGAATAATTCGAGGTAGATAAGACCTGCGTCTGGCTTTTCAAGGAATGTGAATTCAGCGTTTAAATTCTTCTTCCATCAGAGCTCTGACCATGCTGCCTACTAAGCCTTCCAAGTTCTCTTTTCTCTCCTAGACAGAAACAGGGTAAATATACTACCTTTGATTTGTGCGATTTTTTTCCCCATTAGTGGATATATGTATTTCCTACTATGTAATACATTGATGAAAACCAAAGGCTTTTTTCCAAGGTCTTACTTAAATGCAACCAGGTAGGCTGACCCTGCTGCTAAAACAGAAGGGAAAACAGCTTTTTCTTTGCATTCTCCCTTCCCTATTAGAGATCCCCACGACAGAGTTATCCCACTTTCCCATCCCCAAGTCCACTTCTAGCCACCGTCCTTTCTTTTGGATGTACTCCGAAATCACCACGTCCTTTCTTTTGTCTTCACCATACTTTAGTAGCAAATTTTCTTTTACAGTCTCATTTTCAAAAACTATGTGCTTAGTTCGCTTATTTCAGATCTCTGCTCTCTTACATATGAACTAGGTAAGCTGATAAACTCAACATTCAAATAGGTCAGCGTATGTCAGCACGTTATTACATTTCAGTTATCAACATGCGTTACTTTAAGCAGCAGTCCCCAACCTTTTTGGCAGCAGGGATCTGTTTCATGGAAGGCAATATTTCCAAGGACCAAGGGAGAGGAGATGGTTTCACAATATTCAAGAATATTACATTTATTGTGCACTTTATTTCATTATTATTACATTGAGACGTATAATGACATAATTATCCAACTGGCCATATGCAGAATCAGTGGAGGCCTGAGCTTGTTTTCCTGCAACTAGATGGTCTCATCCTGTATGTGCAGCTGCCCCCAATGCGAGTACCACAACCCCAACTCATTACGCATTAGGTTTTCATAAGGATCACACAACCTAGATCCCTCACATGTGTGCAGGTTCCTAGGAGAAGCTAATGCACCACGGATGGACAAAAGGCGGAGCTCAGGCGGTGATGGGAATGATGGGGTGTGGCTGTGAATACAGAAGATGTTTCATTAGCTCACCTGCTGCTCACCTGCTCCCCACCTCCTCTGTGCATCCTTGTTACTAACAGGCATGAACCAATACAGGTTCTGGCACAGGGGTCGGGGATCACAGTTAAAGACCTCTTGGTGTCAGAGGCTGAACCTAAACTAAAAAGGGATTCTATTAACAGGAAATTAGGATACTACATCAATTCCTTTTAAAACTTTGTACAGGAGAAAATGTAGCCATTGACTTTAAGAGTAATGAGAAAGGAAGAAATATTTATTCATTCAATAAATATTTATTGTCTATAATGTGTTAGGAACAGTGCTCAGCACTTGAGACTCAACAAAAAAACAAAATAGACAAATATTCCTCCTTGCAGAGATGACATGCTGGAGGGAGTGTGTCATGCTGGGAATGAGACAGTGAACAATAAGCATAATCAATATGGAAATTTTATTTTATATTAAAGAGTGTCAAGTGCTATAAAAAGAGCAGAACAGATGAAGGGGTTCCAAGGAGGAACAGAATCAAGTGGTGGTCATCACATGCCCAGTGGGTGGGGAGATGTGGAGATGTCAGTCAAAGGGCAGAGAACTTTCTGTTACGCCATGAGTAAGTTCTGGGAATCTACTGTGCCGCCTGGTGACGGTAGTTAACAATGTGATGATACAGACATTGCTGAAGGAGCAGATAGTAAATATTCTTACCACAAGACAAAAACAAATAAAAAGAATGATAACTAAGTGATAGATGTGTTAACTAACTTGATTGTGGTAATCATTTTAGATATATATGTACATCAAATCATCACCTTGCATACATCTAACACACATCATTTTATTTGTCGATTATACTTCATTACAATTGAGTAAAAGGGGGAGAAGAGCAAAGGAGGGGACAGTTGCCCTATTCAGTAAGACAGTCCGGGAAGTTCCCATGGAGAAGGCAAACTTTTAGGAGATAATGAAACACGCAACAGAGTTAGTCAAGCTGTGTTTTGGAGAAAGAACATTCCTGGCAAAGGACTTTAGATGAGATTGTGAACAGCAAGGTAGCCTATGCCTGCGGTAGAGTGAGCTAGAAATAAGATAGAATGTGTGCAAACCGGAAAACATAAAGTTAAGTGAAATAAGCTAAGAACAGACAACCTATCTCTCATGCCCTCACTCATAAGTGGAAGCTAAATATTAAAACAATTGATCTAATGTAGACAGGGAGTAGAATAATGGTTACCAGAGGCCAGGGGAGAGTAGCAGGAGGAGGGTATGAAGTGGGATTGTTAATGTATAAAAGGTGTAGGTCAGAGACAAAGAATGAATGAGTTTTGATAGTATAAAGTGATTACAGCCAATGGTAAGTTATGATATAATCTGAAATAAAAGAGTGGAATGAATCAGAATGTTCAGAAAACAAAGAAATGATAAATGCGTAAAGTGATGGATACCCCAGTTATCCTGAATTGAATAACACACACTGCATGCTTGCATGAAAACGTCATGTGTCTCCAATAAATATTTACAACTAATAAAAAATTAGAAAAAATAAAACTAAAATGTGTAGGAAATAAAATGTGAAGGGGTGCAGGGAGGTCTTATGACATTGGGTGTTTCAGGGCATTGGAAAAATTTGGGTTTTTATTCTTACAGACTATTATACAAGATATCACACTGTGTGGCATCCCAGTGGGAGTTATATTTTGAGGCAGGTAGACTTTTTATGCATAATAGCTACTTCTATGTGGGGCTGACTTTGCACAATCTGTGTATCAAGTCAAAGAACCATTACAGTCACAGCGTGTTCAACCACCTTTGGTAGGAAATCTAAACAAAGCCACTTGCAAAAACTGCAAGAATTTACACCTTTTGATTTCCTTTTGAGCTTCCTTGGTCTCTTTGCATAAAAGCTTTGGGGGATATCTCATAACATCTCATAATGGATTATCAGATTGCTCTAAAAATACGTTCCTTCCATGTGAATTTAAGGTTGAATGCCTCCTCCATACTAATACCAGGCCAGGGCTCGTCCTAGGAATGGAAGTACGTATGAACATCATGGTTAACACGATAGAAGTCTGATTTCTTTCCTCTGGTTCTAAAAAAGAGCAAGAAGCACATAGTAAGAGAGACTTAGAGCTCATTGGTAACAATGGGCTCTATCCTCCCCTTCAGAACCCAGGAGACACTAGGTAAGTATTCTTGTGGATGTACAGAAAGACACACTTAGTCATTTCAACTGACATTCTTCCAGGAAGTTTTGTTCTGTGGCAGCCTGCTGTGAGCAGGAAATGGTGATTGTTACTTCAAGCCATTCCTCTGCAGAAGGACCCATTTGAAGCATGACTGCTGAAGGAGAAAAGAGTCATCGCTCCAGAGTGGCCGCTCTCTCGGCTCCATTATGTCCCTTTTGAAGGCTGCATAGCTCAGAGATCTGCAGAATATAGGGCGTTTCAGGGGTGCCAATGCCCCTGGCCCCTGCAGATCCTTTTCCTTTTGTCAGCTTCCAAACAACCTGCCTTGAAAAAAACAGTGGTGTATAGCTGATAGAGAAATACGATTTTAAGATCGAAAACAACTGTTTCAATAAATGAGAAACCATAGTGTAACTTAGTCGCTGAACGTAAGTTCATTTTCTGCTGAGATTTCTTTTTACATGACTGAGCAATAAAATAAGTTTCTAAAACTCCAATTAAACCCCTTATTTTAGCATTTGTCTGGGGCATATATTCCTTTATACAAATTATTGTTATTAATGAAACTTCCATGCCTGCCTGTACACTTGGGACTTTAAATGCATATTTAAATATTAACAAGGATCTGATTAAGATGTGGAAACATGGGCAGTGCATCTAATGAAACTCCTCTGCTCCTGTCTTGTCTTGCTTCTAGATTATATTCATCAAAATTCCAATTAGCAACATGAGAATGCAGCCTGGCTTTCTATGTGTATTCTAGTTCACATACAGCACCTTTAAAGGGTTTGGGGAAAATGAATATTTTTAGCATTGAAACGGAAGCAGGTTTTGCTGAATAGCAATTTCAAGTGAATTTTAAAGTATACCCTTCCTTGATAGGTTGAAATGTTATTCTCCCACCCTCAACTTAGGCTTTTACAATTAATCAAAAAGACGATGTTCTTTTTTGTCTTAGTCTCCCACCTGGTAGTTCCCTTGCTTGCTTCCCTGGGCTAATGAGTTGTAGGGTCAGAGTATAGGGGTATGTGCTCATTATGTCTGAAGCAAATTTGGTTCAGAGGCTTCAAAACACAGTCCCATTTTCAGCCAAATACCTGCATTATACAGATTGACGTGTAACAAAAAGGGAAAAAAAACACCTCAATCTACATTTCCACAGTCATACTAATTATGCAATAGAAAAGCAGGATGTTTACAGACTTACATTTCTCCTACAATGTACTGGTTTACTACTAGTTAACATCTCTAAGCTCCTTAGGACCAAGGTCTGTGCCCTGCTGTTTACTGGAGAGAATGAATTAATTAATCAGTATATGCAGGAAAGGGAAGAAGGAAAGAGAAAGAAATGATGTATTTACCTTTTTCTTATAAGATTATGGAGTGATAATGGAAAAAACATACATAATACATATATGTAATATACAATATCCATAGTATTTATATATAATATACAATATACATAAAATGTATATGTTGATATATATAATAGACAATATATTTTTATATCTTTATATTTAATATTATTATATGTAATATTTATATTATAAAAATAGATCTAAATCTCTCTTACCTACAAACATTAACTTCTCATATACCTATATTTGGCAACTTATTTCTCTTCTCTTTCAGACCAAAAATTCTTAAACTACCTTTTATTTCTTTGTCTTAACAACTTAACCAAAAGGGCTCATGCTAAGATTAACAATGACCTTCAAATTCCCAAATGGGCATTTTAGAGTCCTCCTATTATCTGAACACTCAGCAGCCTTTGGCCTGGTTGATCATTCTTTCCTTCTTAGAGTGGCCTATTTATACCCTTCTGTCCATCCTCAAGTAATTCTGACCACTTCTCAATCTCCCTTGAATGCTTATCTGCCCCTACGGGGTGTTAAATGTTGAAGTTTCTCACTACTCAGTACTAGGCTATTTCTTTTCTCATTAGTGTTCTTTGTCTCGGTGGTTTGAAGGAGACCATCTCCAGATCTTTAGTCTAATCTATACAGTGATCACTCCTAATTTTATACTATCTCGGGGCTCTGTTTGTTCAATATGTACACTTGGCTGTCTCAGAAGCTACCCCTGAGCACGGAACCACATGCCCACTGTCTTCACTGTTTGTTGGAGTGAATCTACACAGAAAACTTCAGACTGTAATCCAATAAATAACTCCATTGTTTGCTTCAGGAAATTCTTGTACACATATATCAATTTTTCAGTCTGCTCACCTCAAATGTCTGCCTTAGAAAATTCACTGTAAGCTTCTTGAACCTAGACCCCAAATCTAATAAAATTTCACTCTTGATTTCTCCCTTTTGAGACACTAAGACTCCTTCAGGTGGTTTATCACTACAGTATTTTCAAATAGCCTTGGCCTTGCTTTATTAACCAGTTGTCCACTTATTATCTGGGGAAGAAAACACTTCCAACTTAATTTGTCCAAAACCAATTAAGGACTTTTCTATATCAACCCACTCATCTTTCAGTGTACTCTGTTTAAATAAACCCATCAATATATCTGACTTTGCAAACCAAAAACGTACAGATACTTCCCTTTACTTACTTATATTCTACCAAAAATTGCATTGTTTTGCCTCCTCAGTCAAGATTAAATAAATAATATAAAATCAGTAATGTATGTTTTCTCAAAGTTCTCATTCCCCTCATTCCAATAGAACACAGGGGGAGCCAGGAATGCAGGTGCCAGTAAGGCACTGTGTGTCCCCTGGGGAGGCTGTAAGGATACATATTATCTGGAGAGCATTTATAAATGATGAATATAATAACCCAAAGTCTATCAGTTGTATTATCATTACACCACACCAACTGTATACAATTTCAATAATTAATATCCTTCCTGGCAAGGGGGGGACAGGTCCCATGCTACCATCTCACACTTTACTTTGTCATTGTTCCATTTTATCTCAATATGTTTCCTTATTGAATCCTTAAAACTCTATCCCCACGATTAAGAAAGTCACCACTAGGTGGCACTAGCCCATGTTGATCGGAGTATCATTTCACAAGCTAGCGCCTTACTAAATTGATAGACAATTTTTATGCTTTGGAAGAGAAGTAAAACAACTGAATTTGGAAGAGCGGTATACCAACTGAACACTCTCTTTGCAATAGATTCTTATTCCAGGAGGTGAGGAAACAACAGTGAAATAAACAGAAGACATCTTTGCCCTCAAGGAGCTTACAGTCTAGTGGGAGATTCAGGCAACCCACATGATAAAAAAATAATGTATTGTATATACTGTATGTAAAAGTGAAAAGTAAGACAGAAAAGGGGAGGGGAGGTACGTATGTATGGGGGAGAGTTGCACATTTTAGATGAGATGGCTGTTTGTTAAAAATCTGTATATAGGTAGGTAATCATTTATTTATTTTAGATATGAACTTTCACCAAGCCTCAAAAGATTTCTTAAAGTCACACTGATACCGTACTTCCCTGAACAAGGAATATTTTGTATTCAGTGCTTTTGTTACATGATGTGATCAGGGAAGCAACATCTCAATCATTTATACAGGCAGTTCCCAAATTATAAACATCCAACTTCTATACAACTTGTAGTTACCAGTGGAGGTTATAACAGGCAATAGGCAAATGTACTGGTTCCAACTCACATACAAATTCAACTTAAGAACAAAGCTTAGAGCCCATCTCATTCGTAACCTGGGGACTACCCGTAGTTATGAGAACAATTTTCGGCCAAAGCCTTATTTCACTTATGGGAATGCCCAATGTAAGAAAGTCTGGTTTTCAGTCGATTCTCCAAAGTATTCACCAAGTACTTATTCTATTTTTCTTTCTTCCTTTCTCATCACTGCCTTACTCCCTTATGTAAATTTATTCAACCCTATTTTTAGACCCTAGAAGCCTTTTAGGCTGAATGGAAAACACAGACCTTGTCTTGTTTTCATTAAATAAGGCATGTTGAAACGGCACCAGAAGTTCACTCCTACTGTGTTTCCAATCTGCAGAATAAGGAACAGTGTCCTGCTCTTGGACATGTTCAGTCAACCAGGATCAAGAGTCAAAAAAAAAAAAAAAATTCTGTTTTATGAGGGCCTTAATTCTCATGGAAATGAATGTGAACTATGGACATAAGAAATGAATTGATTTAGAACTGTAACAAGTCCACAGGTTACAGCAGCCACTTCTAACAACCGCAATACCTGGCTTAGATGAAACAATAAAAGCAGGCTAAGGTGATCTTTTCAAAGAACTTGAAATCAAACCACTGCTTCTGGTCAGCCTGGTTCCTAAAAGGGGGAGGGGATGGCAGGTCAACTGTCTTCCCTCAGCTGATAGTAGCACTGAGGGTGGGGAATCCATTTTTGTTATTTTGACTGTTTACATTGTTTTTATCTGACAGTAAACTACAGAGCTTAGGAAGTGGCCCAAGGTTTTGCCTCTTAAGGGAACAATTATTCCTTGTCAGGATGCAGTTAGATCACTATGTTGTACTGTCAGTGAAATTTGCTTCTCTACAGACCAGATGTGTAAAGGTAACAGACTCCTGGTAAAACTAACAAACAAAAAGCTAGACAAATCAGAAAGCAATTAATGCAATAGCTGCGTATTTATGTGTCTAAACGAATTAAAATAAAAATACAGAATTAAAAATGCTGGTCAAGTCATGCAGTTCCCTCTTATCCTTGCAAATGCTGTTTATTATGGATATTTAAGGAAGTAGAATATATAAAGTGGCTTGAGTTACTAACAGTATCTGAAATATTTGCAATGGGATTATTGACAATTTGGAAAGTTGGGTATTATCATTAAATTTAAGTTGTATTTAGGGTAATTAGGGTAAATTGTATTCCTTTTTTTTTCTTGAGAAATACAATTATTAGTTGTAAGATATTTCCAATTCTCTGATTAAAATCCATTTACTGATTGAAGGACCTTCATCATGACCCTTGCATGGAGGAGTATAGGAACAATCATAGACAGGTTAAGTAAAAGTCAGCTCAAATAGGGATTATTTTATTAACCAGCTGTGGAGTGCTGTGAGCCAATAAAAATCCTAAGGCTATTAGAGTTAAGAAAGGGAAAAAAAACGACAAGACAATTAAGAAGCTGAAGTAGTTTGCTGAATATTTTCCAGATTAATAAGAAGTCATTTGATGTCACCTTATTATTAGTCCCTTTCCTGGAAAATATAATTCTGGTTCTCTTTTAAAAACACAAATATTTCTTTGTGTCTTTGTATCTCTGTATTTTTTACTTGATCACACACAGAAAGACACTGCAATGAACCTATGAACATGTAAACAAAAGTGTCATCAATTCTTTGGGTTGAACATGCTAAAGACTTACAATCAATTCAATATACAAGAAGGTTTTATTCCAAAATGAGGCCCATTTGAAAATGGAATGTGGTGAATTGCACTCTGACTTATAAGCCTGCAAGCTGAGGGGAGTCACAGATGCTGGAATTTTGTATAAAAAAATGCTACAAGATAAGCTATTCCTAAGACACAAATACTTGTTTTCATTTACATTAAAAAATAATTAAACCTTTAGTGTAATTTCCAAGAAGCTACTGGTTTGAGGAAATAATCACAAAAGATAACTAAGAAAAACAAGATCCTCAAAAAATGAAAATGGGGAAAGTTTTGCTAGCGTGCTTCCAGGATAGTCATTCTGCTCAAGTTGGTGAATATGGAAAAGTAAATTGATCTGCTGCCCCATGTCATTTTAATAACACTGGGCCATACCTTCTCCACTAAATGGCGAACAGCTATTTAGAAAGTATCAAAGTATGTGAAAGTCTGGTCTGCTACAGACCTATTTACTTTCATCTCACTTCCCCTACTCCTGACACAAGGCAGCTTTGTCAGAAAGCTTTTATTTAGTTCCATTCCTTGGTTACTTATTAATATCCCTTTAGGGAAATATCTAATTTTCCTTTACCATCTCTTCCTTACCGATGAGACATCCTGTCTCCAGATCACTGCATTCTGGAACTAAAAATTAATCTTCAGTATTACGTGGGAAAGCTTATAACATGAACTGCTGAGATGAATTTGGAATCGGGTTTAATAAATGAAAAGTTTCTTTCTAAAACCACCATCCAGTCTCTAAGTAGAAAGGCCCATGTCTAGGTCCAACTCTCAGAAGTCGCCACGTGTATTCTTTGGTAGACCCCAACCATTCTTACGTTGGGCTAGACCCTTGGCTTCCTTTCTTTCAGAAAGAGGTCACTTTTGGTTAGACAAAATAAAAATAAAATAGAAGTAAGAAAAACTCAAAATTAAAGAACTTTCCAACTTCATGCTAGAGACATACACACAAGCAGGTAACAAGTTTATGTTGACTTAATTATCGAAACAGAAATCCAAGCAACGTGTTATGGGAATGGAAAAGAAGCATTAATTTCAGATGGGGAAGTCTGAGGTTATAGCCTTTGGATCACATAAATAAACTTGCAATTTAAACTTTTGACTCTGGGAGAAGTTTTATGGGTAGAGATGTGTTAAATCAAAGACTGAGAACTCCATGGGAAAGTTATTAACATGATCCAAGCAAGAAGCAATAAAGGCCTAATCCACCATCAACAGTATTTTAGAATAAATTCTGCTGGCAAGTCCTGTTTCATTGAATTGGTTTGACCAGCTTTTTCTCAGTCCTCAGATTTATTTCCTTTTTATTTGTACTCTAAATTCCAACCATTCTTGTATTCCTTTCTTTATAATTTTTCTATCCAATTTTTTTTTATTTAAATAATTGTTCTATTCCTTGGAACTTTTTCTCATAATCCCAATGGTTTAGTACATTCTCAACCAAACCTCCTAAAATCCTCCCCGGTAACTGTATCTGCCAAAGATTTTCCAATACCCAGAGGTTTCTGTGCCCTCCACGCTGAATTCAGCTTATCTTTCTTCTATGGATTTAACCCATAAACATGAGTATACTAAGTTCACCCAGAAATTATGGATATTGACTTCTTTTGAAGCCTTTTAAATATTTGTTTACATTCACATTTACGGAATTATTTCCCTGTCTATAAACTCCACAGCTATAATCTGCCTTGCTCTGCATTCAGCCTTAGGGGAAAAAGATGCCCTGGCCTCAGCTCTCATTTCTATGGGCTTTGTCCCACGACCCTTATACAAAGGGTCAGGTCACCTGGTTTGGTGGCATGTAAGAACTCTATTACTGTCCAAATCTACTAATCTCATTCAAACTATTAAAGCAATTTACTCAAAAATGTTATTGAATCCACAACTCACCACAGGATGAATGTGGACATTTTATCAAAATATTTTGTCAAATGTTACATTCGAAGAAAAAAATCCCAGCAGAACAACAGCGCAGTCTCATCTTCTTGGATGTCACTGTTTACATTTAGTAAAAGATCTCCTTTTGAAAATTCCTTGTTTAAGTACATACCAAAGTGTACTCTTTATTTCATGATACATTTTCATTAAAAGGAGAGAGACTCGGCTGTACACAGTATCCTCTATGTAGATTTTTTTGTCTTTTACTGCACTTTTGCTATTCACCTTAAAAATTAGTGTCTATTATTTGACTATCACAAGGCAATTAGTACATTGTTTAGCTTTGTTATTTTTTTTCCTGTCTATGTCTGATTTGTTTCCATACAACAAATATTTACTCTAGTTTAATAAAAGAGCTCTTTACATTCTGGTAGTAGGCAGTCAAGTACATAAAAGAATATTCTTTTGCTGAAACTGGTATTATTTTTCTTCTTTCTCTTTGCAAAAGCAACATCTTTTTTCCTTTTTGCTGAACATCAAAGTACTTATCAAAGGCTCAGAAGTGTGAACGATCTCAATTTTCTAAAAGAGAAGCCATACTTTTTTTTTTAGGGAAAAAATGTATCTCTTATAAGGATCATGAATACATGGTGGTATCTTGTCTATGGGACTAGGGTTTTAACTCTCTATCTACTTTATTATTTTTCTACACCTTCCTTGACAAATTAAAAACTCTATTAATACAACACAGATAACAAGGTTTTTCTCTTAATAGACATATTTCAAATATTCTTTTCCAAGTACTGTCCTGATTCAGAAAATATTTCTAGAGATTTATAATTAAATGTTAAAGTTTATGAAAATGAAATTAAATAGTATACTTTCATGTAGATCAGTATGAACAATATTTTAAAAACGCTTCCCTTGGAGGCATATTTTAAAAATGTTTGCAACATGTCATAATCTTTTTTGAGGTTGCTGAATATGAACACAAAATAAACACTGAGGACCAAAAATATAATTAATTAATGTGCTTAGGGAAGTATCATTTTTAAAACCTTCAAATAAAATTATTAAAACTTGAAAAGCCATATTTGCTTTATGAGACAGTAATGGTGTTTCAGCTGGCCTGGGTAAACTAAGAAAGAAGAAAAGAAAGTCATAAGATTTACACACAATCTAATCTAGTACCAGCAGTCATATTTGAGAGGTTTGAATGGCTGAACTGATGGGTAGATGAATACCCAGACAGACAGAGACAGACCCACAGATAATGTTAACAGAAAATATGAGTCTGCAAATGAAAGAAAAGACCATTTAGTATTCACATAGCATCTTAGCCCAGGTTCCTGTGTGCCACTCCCCGAGGGGGATGTGATCAGAGCCTCCTATTGCCCAGTGCAAGCAGTGGTGTTGAACCACAGGAGAATTGTGAGACGGGAGCTCCCAAAAGGATAGCTGGAACATCAACCTATCCTACCTGCAGGAGAGAGACCCTTACTTTGGAATACAAGCAAATCTCTGACAAGTGGAGGCAAAGTTTTCCCCTTTAACCACATCAGAATGTAAATGAACAGCTCTGGGGAAGATGAAATTTCTAAATCTCCCTGGGGCAGTCCACAATCTCTAGCTTCTAGGACATACTAGCTATTAAATCATCCTTTAACTCAGTTTTGTCAGCTTTTTGCTCAGAAAGCCCAGACTCTGCAGAAACATGAAAATATTCATGTAGAATCATCTTCCTACAATAGCTTCTTTTAAAACTAGAGTGTAGTAGGACACATTGGGGGTTTTATTAGAAAATAGAAATTTAGGCCTATTTCCTATTTCTAATAAAAAATAATCACTTTCAGTAAAGTGGCTTATGAAACTGCCAATGAAAACTAGTTTTTATGCTTACATTTCTAAATGTACAGAAGGTGAATGTGTATGAATAGTCAAATACTTGAGAATAACGTTTGTCCGAAATTCCAAATTTTGGAGCTGTGTGTGTGTGTGTACATATATATACATTTATATATGCATGTTATATATGGGTGGCCATAAAGTTCGTGGGCAATTTAAAATTGACAACTATTTTAAATTATACATGAATTTTGTGGACATCCTGTATAGAAAATACAATAAACACCCCATATATAAAAATACAGTAAGTAGAAAACATGGACATCACGTTTGCATCGCTCAGTTTGAGCTTCTCTGCCAGCTAGTCCCGGGGCAGACCTAGAACACAGGACCTTCTGAGGCCTCCTGGGTGCTCATCCATGGGGCTAATGGGCTGTCGGCCACCGTTCTAAGGAAATGGTATAAAATTTAAGCTTCACACACTTGGCTGCTTACATTTATCTCCTATAGGGAATATGGTCTTCTAAGTGTTTCAACTACTTAAACCCCGCTTTAGCAAATATTTGAAACCTACACTGTATTCAATAACTTTATAATACTGTGAACAGCATATGTAAAATGCTTAATAATGCAAGATGTGAGAATTGAAGAAATCTGATAGTTCAAGCATGGCTGAATGCCAAAAGCATAAAAATAAATTTTATTACTTCATGGAAAAAAACATATTTTCTCATTTAACAGTAATTTTTCCCTTCTCTCATAAGAAGACAAGAGAAAAATTTATCAGTAGGTTAAATCAGGAGGTTTAACAGTAGGTTTCAGGGTTCCTCTCACATGCCCACTGTTGTCATCTTTACTAGATTATAGGCTACTCAGTGACGACTTTGTATATTTCAAAGCTTCCAACGAAGGGCCTTACATGGGTGGCTCTCAAGAAATATTTGTTGAGCTAATCAGTTTTGTTTTTATTTCACCAAAATAACTTTGTTTCTGGTTGACTGATGATCTAAGTGATCTGACCCTTTAACAGAAAATATTTCAAAACAACAACAAACTGTAATCATTCTAATTCAAGAACAAACAGATAATGCAAGCTATGAAAAGTATCAAGTAATTGAAGGACGTAAAGTCTCCATCCTTCTTAATGGCTGCGTAGTATTCCATGGTGTACATATACCACAGTTTGTTGATCCATTCCTGGATCGATGGGCACTTGGGCTTCTTCCATGATCCCCCCCCCCAAAAAAACAAAAGTATCAAGTAATTTAAATGATATCATATACAGCAACCTAACCATATATTAAATTATGTAACTAAGAAAATAAAAATAGCTGTGTGGTATTTTCATAAACCAAAAAAATGGAATCTTTAACTTAAATAGTTGCTGTTCTAAAATAAAATAAATATAATGACTACCATTTCTCATTTTCTACGTTAACATCATTACCATTTGGTTCTCTTAAGTGTAACAATGATTTAAAAGGTATTCAACATGCATAGAAGATCACAATGCCTTTAGTCATCTTAATTTTTAACAAATACCAATTTAAACTTGAAAGAAAAAATGAGGAATAAACACTAAAGTGTTTAATTTAGAAAGTCCCACAACATATGAGCTTCTTATTTTCCAATAATTACAGGTTAAACATATAAAGACTTTAAAAGAAGATAGCTAAGATCACAGGCATGGTGGCTCACATTTGTAATCCTAGCACTCTGGAAGGATCAGTGAGGTCAGGAGTTTGAGACCAGCCTGAGCAAAGTAAGACATTAGCTGTCATAGTGGCCCATGCCTGTAGTCCCAGCTATTGGGAAGCTGAGGCAGGAGGATTGCATGAGCCCAGAAGTTTGAGATTGCTGTGAGGTAGGTTGAGGCCATAGCACTCTAGACCAGGCCACATACCCAGACTCTACCGCAACCCCCCCAAAAAGAAAAAAAAAACTCAGCTAAGATACATTAACAGATGGTATGTTAAAAAGAGGCTGTTTTAGAAGTAAGTACAGGTGAGGAATAAACTAACATCTTGTTAAAATGATATGCATTTCTTCCTATGAAATCCTTCACATATAGGTTTGGAACATTTTTATATTATAGACTAGCAGTTCTCAAAGGGTGATGTCAAGACTTTCTAAAGAATTCTTCAAGGTCAAACTAGTTCTATAATAATAATAGGACACATTTGCCTTTTCAGTCTTTTGACATTTGCACTGATGAGCAAAAGAAAAGCAAAAGTGGGTCATGGTGCTCCACTTCGCACAGACCAAAGCTGGGCCCCAACACAGATGGAAAATATTCAAAAAATACAAATAACAACATAACAATTAAAAGTAAAACAAACTTAAAGACAATATAGTATAAGAATGCTTAACACACCATTTGCATGGTATTAGGTATTATGAGTAATGTAAAATGATTTCACACAAAAGGGAGACTGCACAGATAACATGCAAATACTAGACAATTTTATCAAGAGACTGAAGCATTCCTGAAGCTGATGTCTTTGAGGATTCTGGAAACAATCCCCTGTGGATACCGAGGGACACTGTATATTCTTTTAACACCATGTGTATGAATAAACCATTACTTGTATACTTACGCTTTAAATATCTGGGATTCTCAGAGAAGGCACCATATAGAGGAATAAAATAATCAAGTAACTTGGAAGTAATTCTATGATTAAAAATAGAGAGTACAGGAGAAGAAGACTAAAGAAATAGATACTTAATTCCCATATCGGCAGAAGATAACTAAGAGTGGGTCATCACTCATCAGAGATAATTTTTTTTTCTCCATTTTAAATAGTACCAAATGGAACATACAAATTCACTTCAATTGATAAAACAAAACTTAAGACACCCATTAGGTGAGAAGTCTCAGGAGGCTGATGCCCAGCTATAATCTCCTCCGCCCTTAACTTTCTTGTGCATCTATATGCAGATGCAGAGACTTTCTGCATCTCTTTGCCTCCTGCAAGCCCAGCCAGCAGGCCTGAAGTACTGGAGAGAGTTAAAGACCCTGGGAACAGCCCCCAGCTGACGGACAGTTACCAGGGGGTTAACTTTAGTGAAGTCCATGCAGGTCTCCAGAGTGTCTAGCAGCAGTGAGTCCCAATTACTCAGTTTGGAATAAATTCTTTATTGTCTGCCTTTCTTTTTCTTATTCCCCAGAAATTACAGGTTAAATATATAAAAGCTTTTTAAAAAGTGACTCACAACTGCCATCCTAGAACTCTGGGAGGCCAAGGCAAGAGGATCTATTGAGATCAGGAGTTCAAGAGCAGCCTAAGAAAGTGAGACACCATCTCTACTAAAAATAGAAAAGTTAGCCCCACTGCTTTTCAACGCCTCCTATGATCACCTCTCAAATAAATTACTTTCCCTTGAATCCTTGTCTCAGGATCAGAGACACAGAGGCCATGTTTTTCATCACTAGAGTCTATTATTTATACATGAATACAATTCCTGGGACATAATAGGCACTCAACAGATCACTCTGAAATTAATTCATTGGTTTTCCCAAATAAGTGCTCCTTGAAATTATATTCATTTTACTATACTGAAGTCCTGGCAGAACGCCTGACACCCAAGTAATGTTTATGAAATAAATAAGTGCATAAAGTTGCCAGTATTATTTAAAAAAAACCCTATCTAACTACTCATAAAGAATTACTATTGACTAAGGCAGTGGCAGAAATTGAATAAAATGTAAACACAACATTATAAAAATTATTAATAACAAAGTTTATGTGTCCACTTAGGAACCATATTTGTACTCACTGAGTGGACCACCATTAAATTAAGATAGAAACCTTGGCTTCAGAATCTTGTGAATTACCAATGTTTTTTTCAAAAAACTTATATTTGGAAATGAGTCATTTTATTTTCAAACTCTACTACCAAGTCTGTAGCCTCAACATGATCAAATTCAGTGGTATAAAGATGGAAACAATGGTATTGATCAATGGATTGAACACGTATTTAACAACTGCGGGGGTAAATTTGCCTACTGGGTGTCAGTCATGTCTCGACATTCCCGGGTTTATAATTTTTGGTTCAGACCTACAATAGGAAACACATTTTATATTAAAATCCACACATAAATATGTAGTATGTGAACACGGAGATGAATTTAGGGAAAAAAGTTTTATGATGTATGTTTACCAAATTTTATTCACTTAGACAAAATGCTATTTTATTCTACCTTAATTCATTAGGAAAAACACTGCACATCACTCATTAATCTGATTTCACTACTCACTAATGGGTCCCAACTGACTTTCTGAAAAACATTAGATTCTGAGGATAAAATGATGAGCTAAAACAGATGCCATGTATCTTCAAAGAATCTTAGACAAAACATAAATCAAATCATTTTAAAAGCTAATGTAAAAATTACCTCTGTAATTGCTACAAAGCAACGGTACATGGGATTAAGAAGGTTGTACGCCAGGAAGATGAGAACTGGCGTAGGGGGAGGAAGGATGGGGGGAGGCTTCCTCAAGCAAGGATGAGTGCCCTGAGATTTGAAGAGGGATTGGAGTAAATCCTGAGGGGGGCTTAGTTGGAGAGAATGTCTGAGTAAGAGGGCGACGTAGAGGGTGATATTACTGAACCTTTATATCTTCCTCAAATTCCTGTGTTAAAATTCCAACCCAGATGTGACGGTACTAGGAGATGGGGTTTGTGGGGGAGGCCCTCTGCCTGCCAGGTAAGAGTACAAGGAGGCAGCAGTCTGCATCCTGAGGAGGACCCTACCAGATCCCGACCACGCTGCACCCCGACCTTGGACTTGCAGCCTTCAGAACTGTAAGAAATAAATTTCTATTGTTTAGAAACAATTCAGTCTGTGGTACTTGGTAATAGGAGCCTGAACTAAGGGAGAGAGGAGACATGGAGAACACCTGTCCAGCCAGCTGGACACAGGTGGTATTTGCTGAAAGAGAAAGACTAAAGAGGATGGATTGGGGCAAAGATGGGGTGGAAAATCACAAAACAGGCTGCTTTTAAAGTATGTAAGTGGTGGGGTCAGGAAGGCAGTTAAATGCGGGATCTGGATTTCAAAGGTATTTACATCTGGAACAGTCAACGCAAAGAAAGCTAATAGAATGTGATAATACTATTAGATCGTGTACTTGTTACTTACACTCTGATTTCAGAATTTTAAGAGATGTGAAAATAAGTTATGTACAGACAATTGTATCAGTGAAAGAGAGTGATATTTACATTATAAAAAGTTACAAAGACTAGGTGCGCTACCAAACCTAAGAAAAAGATAGTTGCCTATGATCATGATGACATCAATAAAGATAAAAATTTAGCCCATACAATGTGTCTGGTACAACATTATCTTCTTTAGATTTTTTGAAAAAGGTCATCTGAGGTAGATATCCCAATTTTCCTGTTTCCTAAGGAATAGACACATACAAGAATTAGCCCATAGTCACAAATCTAATAAGGCACAAATCAGAGATCACTACATTTAGTAAGTCTGTCTCATCTTTGGCCTAAATTACATCGTGCAGCTCATATGCTGTCAGGCAAGAGTTTTCACCATATGCTTTTCTTAAAAAAAGGAAGAAAAGAAAAGAAAATTTCAAGTTGTTATGCCATATCAATCCTGCAAGTAATTACTCTCAATCTACTTTTTCCCTCACAAAGAATCTATTCCTAAATATATGCATACCAATTAAAAATTATGATGCTTATAAATGTCTTTGATAGCAATGGAATCATAACAAACACAGCATAACAAAATGTTATCAGTAATTTTCCTGTTAATTCACTCATTCGTTCATCAATATTTATTGAGCACCTACATATGCATCAGGGGCTGCTCTTGATGGCTCCTAAGCCAGGCGGTCCCTGCATAATAGAAATGGAACTCAGAATAAATTAAAGTTTCCTAGACCTTGTCATGAATAGTAAAAAAGTAAGACCTTCTTTTTATATCAGCTCTCTTTTCCCTCAGATCTTTTTGATACTATATGCCATGGATATGACTAGGGCTTAAATGACTTTGAAAGCAAATAAAGAGATAAACACATGGGAATTTTTTTTTTAATTGGCAATTCCAAGATACCAATTTTAAGGACGTAATGGTAAAGTACTCTAAAGTTTTGGAATATAAGATAGGGGGATCACATTCAGATGTGATAAGACATATGACGTGTAGGTCAAAGTGGACAACTGTATGCCTTGGTTTTGAAATGTATTTACTGTGATTTTTGAGAACAAGGACTTGTCTTCCTGAGGCAGAAGTAAAAGAGTAAAAAGTTTATCAAATATTACTTAGACACATGAGGCTATCTCTTGTCTCTCAGGTTCATTCACGTGCTTTTGTAATGCACAACACACAGTAATACCAACCCCCCATGAGTGCTTCGGCTAAACATGCAAGGGAGAGGAATGGACATGCATAGCTAGAGAGTAAAATGTATCGTGTTTGTGTATAAAGGAAGGGATTTCTGGAAATGTACAATTCCAGCCCTTCCCTCAGCCATTGCTTTATTTTTTGGTTCACCTTTACAGAAACATTCTAAAACAGGTAACTCTTCTGGATCCACTTCAATCAGGCCTTGTCCCTGGAGTAGGCTGAAAACCAGCCACCCTTAGATGTCTTGTGGAACTAAATTAAGGACAAAGGGTCTTTGTAGATGGGATTAAATCAAGGAGTTTGACATGGGAAAATGGTTTGGGATTATCTGCAGGATCCTAATTCCAATCACATTTCCTTGTAAGAGGGCAACACAGGAAATAATGATATACAAAGAAAAAGAGAAACAAGTTGAAAACACAGGCATGGGTTGGAGGCTGCAGCCAGCAGAACTTCTGTAGGGAATAGGGCCCACCAACACTTTTCCTTCAGTTTAGTGAAATCATTGTTATTTTCTGGCCTTTAGAACTATGAAAGAATACATTTATGTTATTTGAAAACACCAAGATTGTGGTACTTTACTATGACAGCCACAGGACAAAAAAAAAAAAAAAAAAATAGAGCTCCATTCCAAAAAAAAAAAAAAATCTACAGCAGCCAAATTCAATAGTGACCTCCCCGTCGCTAAATCCACAGTCAATGCCCTCCACTTCCTGCACTCTCTGCACGGTCGGTCACTCCCTCTTTTTTTTTCCCTTGTAGTTGGTATGATTTTCAGTCTCAACATGTTAACTTGATAGGATAAAGCCCCCATCATTCCAGCAGACACTGTCCAGATGTTGTGAGGATGTGATTCAAGTCTATAACTGACGGACATTAGGTGAGGGAGATTACCCACGATTATCTCTGGGTGGGACTGATTCAGTCCTTGGAAAGGCTTAAGGATCAGACTGAGGTGCTGCTGAGGAAGAAAAAGAGGAGGATGAGGATGAAGAGGAGGAGAGGAAAGAGAAGTCATTATACCTGTGGCTGCCTCCTCAGTGCTGCCCAAGTGCCCGGCCTGCCGTTCCCTACATCCTGCCCTGCAGAGCTTTGCCTAGCCAGGCTCCATAATCCGATAAGCCAATTCCCTGCAGTAAATAGCTTGCTACATATTTACTACTGGTCCTGTTTCCTGGTTTAATCCTGTACTTCACTCTCCTGACTTCACTCCTCCTTGACGGGCTTTTTTCCCAGTCTCCTGTGTTCTTTCCCCCTCATATCTTACCTCCTCGGGTTGGAAAATCCAGGATTCAGTATTTGAACCTTTCTTTTTTTCACTGTTCCACTCACACAGTGAGTGATTTCACATCCTCTCTATATGCTGATCCCTTGCATTGATTTTAAGTCTGCAGTCTGGATCCCTTCCCTGTACTCTTGTCTTACTCACCCAGTGCTTACATCCCCACTTTCTGTTTCCACAAGGCATTTGCACGTAAGATTGTGTCTGCATCTGAATTCCTCATCGTCTTCAGTTTTCCCCGTTCTTAGTAAAGACACCTATCTTGCCCACTGCCTAGGCCTGAAACTTGAAATCATGCTTCACTTTTCTCTGTATTTCACTTTCTATCTCATATGTTAACAAAGTGAACTTTGTTATTAACACACACTTTAGTTTCATTTTATTTTTACATTTAGAACATTTTCCCCCAATAGGCCCACTTTCTTCTACCGTGCTGTAAGATGCCATTATCTTTTACTTATATTATTGCAGAAAGCTTTTCAGTTGTCTTTTCCTGTCTGTCTTTGCTGCTGTGTTCTGTCTGTATGTGCACGCACACCCACAACTGCATCGTCTGGTCTCCACAGGCAAGCTAGAAACCCTGAAAACAAACCAGATAGCCTGCAAACCCTGTGGAAGTTTCCTGATGCAGAGGAGAAGCTGCAGGTGCTTCAGTGGCCTCTGAGGCCCGATATGGTCATCTCTGCCACTGATCCCAGCTCCTGCCATTCTTTCCCTGTCCCTCAGGCCCAGACCTACTTGTGTTTTGCTTTTCTTTGAGCAAACAAGCGAAGCTCGAGGACTTTGGGTCTACTGATTCCTCCTTTGCCCGCTGCAGCCCACTGAGCTCCACACAGATCGTTCCTTTCCTTACAGCTCACTCATCTGCCCTGACATCACTTCATCAGCAACGCGATCATGTCCATTCTACCGAAATTACAGCCCCTTTCCCTGATTTCACTCTCTGCCCCTTGCCTCTATTTTATCTCCACAAAACTGATCCTCATCTAATCTACATTTTGCGGGTGTATTTATTTTCCGCTAGAATGTAAGTTTTTTAATGCCAAGCATCTTTGCATACTTCACTGTCACATCCTTTGGGGTCTTAGCACAGTACCTGGCACAAAGTAGGCAATGAGTGAATGGATGAATGAATGTGTTTCCACTTAGGATTTGGTACATCCACAAGCCAATGCAAACAAATGTGAGGACACCAATAAGAAAGCCACACAAACTCTGCCAGTCTCGGGAGAGTTTCTATCTTATTTTTGTCAGATCACCCCATAAATTAATTCAGAAACAATTATTTCACATGCTAATTTTTTTCAGTAATGTATCTACCAGGATGGAATTATTACCTAGTAGCTTTCTTTTTATTTTTTGAGACAGAGTTTCACCTTGTCACCGGGCTAGAATGCCATGGCATCACAGCTCACAGCACTCTCTAGCTCTTGGGCTCTAGTGAAATTGAGCCCAAGACTCAAGGCTCCAGTGAGATTGAGCCCATACTCTTGCTTATACATTAAAACTCTTGCCTCAGCCTTCCAAGTAGCTGGGACTATAGGTATCTTCCACAGTCTCTAGCTATTCTTTTTTTAAGAGACGGATCCTAACCTCAAACTCTTGGGCTCAAGTGATTCTCTTGCCTCAGCCTCCCAAGTAGCTAGGACTATAGGTGTCCGCCGTAATCCCCAGCTATTTTTTTTAAGAGTTATTTTTTTATTTTGCTCTAGCTTAGGCTGGTCTCACACTCCTGAGCTTAGGCAATTCACCCACCTTGCCTCCCAGAATGCTAGGATTACAGGTGTGAGGCAAGGTAGATTTCCTTTTAATCTATTTGAGGTTCAAGCTCCAAGGATGGAAGAGGATTTCAAAAAAAGAGAGAGAACTTAGAACAACAATACAACATATCCTGCTAGTTAGAGATCAATGACAAAGAAATCGGGGCTGCTCTAGGTGTTTAGAACAAACTTAAACTTCTCTTACTCCACGTATTTTATTTTTACCTGTTAGTATCGAATGTGCCCAGGCTACACTCATCAGTACGTAGCTGAATGACGGGAGTGTACAGAAACACTCACTGTTCACAGCCAAGTCCACGCTCCCAGGTTTCAGTGGGAGGAAATGCCAGCACAGCAGTGACTTGGTGACTCCAATGTTAATTGAATGAGTATTTTACTTCACGTTTTTTTTTTTTTTGACTTAGAGGCACAATAATGTAACTGTATTAAAAGAACATGCTGTGTGCCTGGGGAGGATGGTGGTTAAGAGCACTCGGAGGGTTTCACCAATCGCACTCGGGGGTGCAGCAGGACTGATCTGCCTCACATGGATGAATAGTTTGACACCTTGTTGCTTAAAAATTGCTTATGTTTAAAGTCTCCTCCACAGCTAAGGGGCCACGCATATGCCACGTTACTGAATAGCATATGGGCATCTCCAGGGCTGTTAAAAATGATCACACCAGCCGTCTGTTTTTACTGGGGCTTACTGTATTTATATAGTTCTAAGAGAGAAGATTACGCCTTACAATGTAGCTCAGGGGACCTATATGGAGAAGGAAAGGAAGCAGGGAAAGCACTTGTAAACTTGCAAGAGAAACTTTATGTTTCAGTAATGGTCTCTCTCTTAACAACGTGGCAGCTTTGAATCTCACAGAGGCCAAGAATATTTTAACATAAAAAACATTATTTTTAAAATTCATCACTTAAGTCTTTCAAACCTCCAACGAAGCTCAATTTGGTGGCAAGAATAGAGTGACTGCATTTTTTTGTTTGGACATCAAAACTCATTTAGTTTCTGGCACAAATTTATAGGAGTTCAAAAACTGTTCCCAACTTTGTTATAACATTAGAGAAAGGCCCTAAAGAACAGCCAGGCTCTTCTGCAAGAAACAGAAGTAGAGGCGGCTCCTGTGGCTCAAAGGGGTGGCACACTGGCCCCATATGCTGGAGGTGGTGGGTTCAAACCCAGCCCTGGCCAAAAACTGCAAAAAAAAAAAAAAAAAAAAGAAAGAAACAGAAGTTGACCTTCTGGGAGCCCTTACTTTGCGGACCTGTTCATTGTCCATGTTTGCGTCCATCCCCATAGCTTTAACTTTTCCCCTTAGCTTTTAAATTGTCCGCAGTGTCCAGCACCATGCTAAGCTCATAGCACATCCTCAGTGGAGTATGGAGAGGTGCGGGGACCCCAGCCGCGTACTGTGGGGAAGACCACACCCCTGCCCCTTAGAATCGTGCCCTGAAGATGTGGGGGAAAGGACTGTAGCGGTTCCTCTAGAAATAGCCACTAAAACAAAAAAAATGGAGAAATTGTACATAAATCTCATTCTAATTTGTCCTCTAAATACGTCAAAGCACAAGTCATTAATCACCAAAACCAAAAAAAAGAAAAAAGTCCAAGCACCACTATCTATTATGGCCCACATTGTTAAGAGAGAGACCATTACTGAAACGAAAAGTTTCTCTTGCAAGTTCACAAGTGCTTTCCGTATCACTGTCATGCCAGGTGAGCTTCTTACTTGGCCTTATTTCCATCAGCCTCTGAGTAATAAAAAAAAATTACATTGTAGTTAATAATAATATAGTATATTGAAAATGCTGGGAGTAGATTTTAAGAGTTCTCACCATAAAAATGCTAACTGTGTTAGAGTCATTCAGTAATGCACATATATTTCAATCCATCATGTAATACATGATAAACATATAATATTCTGCCCATTAAAAATGAAACATAAAAATAGAAATAAAACTCATGTACACACACAGATTTACAAAGCCCATCTTCATGAAGAATGTACTAAAGGGAGAACGGACAGAATCCAAGAACTTGTCACACTAACAAAATCAGCTCACTCTTTGACAAGGGTTAGCAGGGCACGTAACAGACACCAATGTTTGCACACTGTTCAGTCTTAACATTTTAGAAACACTTGGAAATCCAAATGATTTTTATCAGTGTTGGAAGGCCAACCTCCAGTTTATCTAGTTGCTGTAAGATTACACGTTTCCTGATTAACTTACCTTTTGAATTTAGTTTTTGGAAACTGTAATTGGGCTCATATTTAATTTAATGTTTTCTATATGCCAGACACTTGGAAGACCATTGAATTCTCACAAAATCTCCTAGAAAATCGTATTATTTTCCTCTTTTTCAGATTGCAGAGTTTAGTGATGCTAAATAGTGTACCCAAACTAACACATTTATTACACGCAGAGCCAAAACCCTAACCTTTCATTTTGACCCTACAGCCTGTACTTTTAATCACTGGTTTGGAATTTTTTGACATAAGAAAAAGTAAGGCCTGAGAAAGATGAAATAATTCAATACTCTGGAGGTTTTAGCTGCATGTAGAGAAAGTAATTTGAAAGCAACTTGTACGCTTTTGAACTCTTTGATGATAAGATATAAATGAAACATCTTAGTTAGTGTTCAGATATTCTGAATTTTAAAACATAATCAGGGTATTTGAAAATGTTACAGTGGACAAAAAATCACTATCAGAGTTGAACATCACTTCTATTGGCTACTCTTTCTGGGTAAGTTTCTTAACTGTCATATAGCCCACCTTTATCAATACTATAGCCAGCATACGTGTATCCACACGCCTATTGTGAATCCACTATCAAAACTGCACCTGTCATGACATCAGACATCCAAATTAGACAGAGGTCCTGATGTCTTCTGAGGTCTGGAACTGACGCTTGTTGCAGTTAAGTATCACTGATCATTCTAGGGCATTGCAGTTGATCAGACAAGCGTGATTTCAATCAGAGCTAGTGTGAACAGAAATAATAACTAAAGTGCGTTTAGTTATTATTTCTGGTATGTCATAAGGATGGATACTTGGTATTAGAAAACAGTCAGATGTGAGAATTAGTAAAAATCAGTTGCATGTGAATGTCAGTTTCCTTTGGATTCTATGTGTATCCATTTCCCACCCTCCTAACATTCCCACCTTCTGCCCTCCCGGTTACTGTTGCTAATGTAGCTCCGAGACTGTTACTGGGAAGCCAGGCTTTTAGCAGCTGAAATGCAATCACCTGCTGCGGCTGGAGCAGCTACTCAAAAATGATACTCTGTCGGCCCCAAACTCATCTTTTCTGTTTTCTATGCTTTGGAGCACATTACTTCCCTACAACTGTACACAAGCAGCAACTTCACGGTTCCTCACAAGAACTAAGTGCGTCAATGCATGTAAAGCCCTGAACATAATGCCTAGACTATACCAAGCTTTATATGAGAGCTAGTGTTATTATTGTATTATTAACATCACCTCTCTGACATGCAAAAAAGATAACGCCTAAAGCAGTGGTTTTCAAACTGGCTAATCCCTTTAGTATGTTATACAACTGGACATTAAAATAGAGCCTTTCTTTTCATGCGTATGATGAAGCTGTAGGTGAATTAAGGCCCTAAGCATAAAAGAGCGTGTGTATCCCAGGAAAATCTAGGAGCCAATCTATTTAGTGTACAATCTGAGGTTTGGGAAATTCTACTGAAATAAACACAAAGTTATATAACCAAATATAGATAATATTTGTTTGTATAGTTATTTTTATTATTATTATTTTTTTAGAGACAGAGTCTCAGTTTATTGCCCTTGGTACAGTGCTGTGTGTGGTGTCACAGCTCACAGCAACCTCAAACTCTCAGGCAATTCTCTTGTCTCAGCCTCCTAAGTAGCTGGGATGACAGGTGCCTGCCACAATGCCTGGCTATTATTTTTTTGTTGTTGCAGTTTAGCCGGGGCCAGGTTCGAACTTGCCACCCTCCATATATGGGGCCAGCGCCCTACCCACTGAGCCATAGCCATCACCCCCTGTATAATTATTTCTGAAACCTTTCACAATAATAGTTTTAAAAGTCAACAGAGAACCAATACTTTTGGTAAAAGCATCTTTAATTCAGATGACAACATATAAGGAATAACTTTCTGCGCACATAGAACTCTTTCAAATGGGTAAGAATAAGATAACCTAATGGGCAAAGCATTAGAATAGATAATTCACGAAACAAATGAAACAGAAATACATGAAAAGTTGCTCCAAGTTCAGGAATAGAAAAAATTAGCATAACGATGTCTTTACAACTATTAGACAGGCACATTTGCTAAGACCTATAATATTGTTTCTGGCAGGTTGGTAGGAATAAAGGGCACTAACACATATATATTGTTAGTGGAACTCTGAAATGTTACAGCCTTGTAGGCGTGTTATCTGTCAACATCTTACTAAAATTAAAATTATGTATACCTCTGACTGAGCAATTCTATTTTGGATAATATACAGTATTTCAAATGATTCCAATATGTAAGGGCATTATAAAATCACATTTAGTGTGGAAGGTTTTAAAATTGCATATCTCTATATGCTTATCTATAAATGATAGTATGAGTATAGACAAAATACGGAATTAATAACACTAGGCTTTTAATCCTTTAAGTGGGATGTTGGTGCAATGGAAAGAGGACAAAAAGTCTACATGATAAAATAAGTATTATTTGATCTTATTGATGTGAATTTGTGTGTTAGATTTATAAAAATGCACACAAGTATCACTGGCACTAAGGTGTTAGAGAAATATAAGAACAAAGCCAAAATCCATAAAAGAAAAAAAAGTCAGTTGATGTTAACACTGACATTAAAGATTAAATATTAATATATAGATAAGAGAAGGTTAAGATTTCTAGGGTCCTGTGGATGTCATAAAGTGACTATTTTTCTGATTTCTCCACAGAAATTTTTGCTATTGCCTAGATTTTTAGTGTGTTTTTTCCTTGACAATCCTTCTCTTCCAACTGCACTTATACACATTTCTACCAGAAACACACTCATAAGCACACACTCACAAGCAATCACACACCATTAAATTGTTCCTACCAAGCCAGACTTCAGTATCAGTCTACTAGCAATGCTGAGGAACTTTAACATGAAATTTTTTGCTGTCTTTATACTATTGAGTAGTTTTGCCAGATTTTAAACCTTTAAGTGGATCAATGGCTTACATGGTATTTTCTTCAAAGACAAAAGGAACCAAATTTCTCTCAGTTCCAGGAATAATTGTGTCCTAAGCACTTGAACATACACTGGAAATTCCATCGTTGACTGAACTCCACGTGGGCTGCTACGGGAGCCATATCAAACCTTACTTCTAGCTTTACATGTTTCTTACCTGATCCACTCTTCACCCCACGCTGCTCGATTAGTTTTATTTTTCCATCTAAATATTTTATACGACTTTTTAAATCTGTCAGCATTCACATACATTACATATTTGATTCTACTTGTGTGTGTGTCTACAAAGTTGGATAAAGCAGTGAGGTATGTAGCACTTTATCCGGGGTGAGTTCATGAAGATTAACTGTCTGACCTCATATACACCCACGCGGTAGAACCTCTGTAAGTTAACTACCCAAAGGACTGTGACAAACTGGTCAACATACAGAAATGGCCAACATAAAGAACTTCCAGTGACTACCTGTGGCACATGTCTGGTCTATGAAAATTAAGTCAACTTAAGGAGATGGTCAATCTAGGGAGCTGGTCAACCACCAAGGTTTTACTGTGTATGTATCTCTAGAAATACCAACAAGGGCCTGAAACGGGAGCAGACATCCCAGCACCGTGGGCTACACAGGAGAAAACAGGTCTTAGTCATCCAGACCCAGGGTTACTTCTGTTCCTTGATAAGGAATTTTCTATTGATATTATAACCCATTTTATTTTGCGGGTATTTTTTATATATAAGAAACTATTATTTCAGAATATCCTCTCATTAGAAAAACATTCAAATGTGTTTTTAAATTCTCAAAAGAAAACACCTGTACAGGTACTAATACGTGTGGATACTGAAGAGGAAGAAGGCTAATGGACTATTATGAAGTGGGAAAAAAACAGATAGCCTTCATCCCTTAAAAAACCCTCTGTGTTGAAACCTAATGATGTCTCGTTTTGCCATGTGCCCCTGTGCATTCCAATAAGCTGCTTTACAGAGAGACAGGTGTAATAAGTAACCAGTTTGCTTGAACTTGCACTGAATCCAGACTCTTTTAAAAGAAAGTACAGGAGAAATATTTGTCTCTGTTGTCTTTGCTTGAACAAAAAGAAACATTTTTCTTCTGGAAGTTTATTTAATTATGTCAGCATAATACACACCAAAAAAGGTTGATTATGCTCTCATTCAAGCAAAATGACCAATATTCATCTAGCTATGAAGCTACTTTGTGCCAAATTTGCTTATTTTCCATGAAACACTGCAGCAATTCAAATGACCCCTAACAACCGACAAATACCTACAACGAATTTATCATTTCAAAAATAGCTTAATACGAGTGTGTAAAGGATTTCTTGTTATATTACAGTCTGTTCGGCAAAGGAAAGCATGCTGCTTCACACTTATCTAAACCAATGCTACATCTGTATTAAAAGAAAATTACAGGAAGGAATTTAGATCACCGAAAAGGATTTAGTCAAGAAATGGAAAATCAATCTAATATGTCAAGAAGACAAAACTACTTATTTTAACAAGCCTGTTTTTCGTGCAACATGGAGGGAATATGAAAATTAAAACACAATTATTGGGAGAAATTCAAGAAAACAAATTTGGGAATCCCACATGAAAAAGAATCTTCAAACCTTCACAAGAGTAAGTCAGGATTTTTATTATAAATACAAATGTTTCCACTGACACAAAATATCATGTACGGCTAGCAGCTCAATGCAAAAATATATTAAAGAATAGACTGTTGTTTTCAACCCATGCCATGAAAATCACAGAGGTGAAGAAGTTCAGAGTTATGTGCAAGACAAATTTCTTTGGGCAGATGGAACACCTGAGGCAGTGAGGCTCCATTTCTCCTGCAAGATGGTGGCCATCTGAGGGCAGTGCCAGTGCTGCACAGGGGCCAGGAGACCACCTGTCCATCACCACCAGCATCAGCAATGCCCTAGGCAGTGCATACACATTCTGAAGTCTTGGACCATGAGCACCAGACACCCAGCTGACCTTGGTGTGAACAGAAGTGCTCTTTCTGGAGTTAGCTCATGTATACAGTCTAATAATAATTTTGATCACACTTTTACTATTTTGAAACTTTTTAATATTTACATCAAACCACCTGTTACACCATCTCAACAGGAAACCATGCAAAGACTGAGCTGCTGATGCCCTTACCTCCGTCTCTAACATAAGAGGATGAAGGAAAGTCTCACGTCATTTAAGGATATAACCATAAAATATGATGGAGACATATACTAAATATATATTTTGAAAATGTCCTTAGCAGAAAACACTAATCTTAAAAAAAATTTCAGGGAATTTTGATGTGTGGGCATTGAGGTAATTTATCAGGGTTAGTGCGCTTTAGTTACAAACAGTTTAAGTTCAATTATTGGAGAGGGTAAGGTTGAGCAAGGAAGGGAGAATACGGTACTCTAATTTATTCTTTCATCGCTTCCACTACTCAATCAAAGAGCATTATGTGCTTTTACGCGTGTAATATTGATGGGTTGCTATTGATGAAACTCATGTAATGTAGAAATCTCATCTAGGCATTGTCTCCAAAATTGGCAAACAGTATCAGACCCATTATCAGGTGAATGTAGTGAATGTATTTACTTCATCAAATGAATCTGGACATCCCTGGTGGAATAATAAAACATTAACATAGCCATTTGGCTAAAATGGTAATATCACCTACTTATACATTAGGTGAAATATTTTAAAATGTCATTTGAAGGACAAAGAAGCAAATGTCTTTTTGCTAAGTTACAATCTTTTAGTCTCCTCTAAATTCAGTATACTATTTCTGAATTTCTCCGCACCATGGGAAATGCTCCCCAGTCACCATCCTGCCTCTTGGCAGGCAGCTGAGGCACCATGCAGGGTACAGTGGTGGGTACCTGGCTCTGAGGATGTGCCTGACCAGGCGTTAGGATACCACTGTGCCGGCTCCTTCCTCTGCAACTTCCCACCTGCCTGAAGTGAGGCCCCAGTTTTACTACTGCTGTTCCATGTGCCTCCCTGCAGTTCATCTCATTATACGTAGGTAATTCAAGTAAAGCCCGATACTTCTCTCTTCCTACCCTTTTATCCCAGACTCAATGCTCATGAACAGTAACAGAAAAAACAACTTTCCCCCAACACTTTCCATAAGCCTTTCAACTCCATGATACTTTTTTCCCACTAGGGTGACTGATTACTGGGGTGGCTAAGCTCCAGTATCAGCTCACTTCTTTTGATTCCTCTCTCATTTAAGATATAAGGAATGGAAGGAAAAGACCTCAGTTTTACTGCCTACTCTGACTTACAAATGCCTTTCTGTGTATGATTCTATTTTTGTCTGTCTTTAGGTTTGCAACATTACTATTGCTGTTGTGCACACTTTAGGAATAAGGAAACTTTAGCTAGAATCAAGTCTTAGGAAAACATTGTCTCTTACGGGGCCATGTTTTTGGATTTTAGTCCTCTAGTTATCAATCACTAAAGAATGATAAACTTTATACAAAATAAAAATAACTTCTCTCAGAAGGCAAGGCATAGACTTGTGGAAGAGGATCATCTAATGAGGCTACATTGCCTGGTTGGATTAAGATAAATTCCTCAATGCGTGCAAACCTTTACAAGCAAATACAGGTAAATAGACCAATGGCCAGGAGAGCTTTTCCTGATTGGGGGACCCAGAAGACGTGCCAAGGAGGAGCAAGTCTTTGAGATGTGTCTTGAATGATAGAGTGCTTTTTTGTAAGGTAGTATCTGTGTGTATTGTAGCGTGTGAGGCTGGGGGACAGTGTGGCAAGGAGAGGTGATGGCATAGGACAGACGAGGAGGTGAGGAAGGACAGTACAAACTCAGGGAGGAGCACGTAGTTCTTAAAACTGGAATATAGAGTTAGTCTCTGAAACAGAGAAATATGAATTTGTAGATAGTGTACTAAACTTGGACGTGGGGCAAATTAAGTTGCATGGTACACATGACACTGGGGAAAACAATCCCTGGTATCGATTATATTGTTTTCTTCTGTTTTCTGGTTCATCCATCCTCCCAACAGATTAACTTAGTTCATTATTGTCAACCCAACATCCCAATCACCTTTACTTACAAGTGAGGACTTCAGAGTATAATTTGTGTGGTGCTCACAGCATATTCAAATCTCCTGCTTATATAATAGTTCTTTTTGGTGCCTGTTTCATATCAACACAATTGACTGCAATATTTTGTAAATTCAGGGCATATTCTGTATGCAAAAAAATATTTTCTTCTGACATTTATTGCTATTTGAAATGCAGATACATGTAAGCATAAATTACAATTTTATCCCAAAGAAACTACACAGTTCATTGATACTTAAAGCCCATTAAAATCTTAACATAAAATAATTTAGGTAGGCTAAAAATCACTTTACCAGGATTTTAAAAGATGCCTTGGTAGATTCAAACCAGGAAGCAGCATTTCAGTGCCGAGCAACAGAACTTGTCTGATTAGCAATTATGTGATCCCATTCCTTTAGCAGTGGGAGAATTACACTGTCATCGTCAAGTCTGGATTTTCATATAACTGCAAATGCTTATTTTAAACTTGATCATATTCTAACATTTAATGTTATGAGTTTGCTAATTTTAAACAAGTTTTTAAAGCCTCATTTTGCCATTAACTCACATATCTGGTGTTGGACATATCAGGAGCTCATCCTTAATTCCCCATCCCTGCACAAATTTTTTTAATAAAAATAGTAAACATAGAAAAAGTACATAATCATGAATGTTCTAATTTTCACTGGCATTTCACAATGTCAATTATTTAGTATCATTTCTGATATGTGGAACCAGCGGAGCCAATTTGAGACTTAAGACTTGTAACTTTTTGATATTTCGGTTTTCAATGCACATGTTTTATTTTTACCATTTTCATGATAAAAGTTTCTAGACAGAAGATTCACTCGCTTTCTTATATAGAAATATAAAACAAGAAGCAGCACCTAGACATGGTTGGCCAAGGGAGGAGGATCAGGACAGATAGGATTTCTCAACCTTGAAGAATTCTAATATTCGGTAAGAGAGGTGATCTTTAAAGTCACTTGAAGTGCACGGATCCATGTAATGATGTGACGGTACCATTCATGTGGTCCAGCCACATACATTTTCTTGGGAAACAGTTTTATTAGGATGTGATTTCTGGGGAAGTCGGTGGCCCATGACTGTCAGTATAGTGAAAAACTTAAACATGACCAACTTACCCTTTCACTTGTTTGGCAGTTAGTTTAGAAGAAATAATGTGTATAGAATCCATTCATTTAATAACCTACCCACTCACTCATTCACTCATTCAAAATTTATTGAGCATCTATGTGGATTAGGCATTGCAGATATAAGGACTGATTCATTTTCAAGGAACAAAGTCTTTTGAAAAGACAAACCTGTGCCCAAATACGTTTTTTATTATTTTAACGATAGATCCACAGATTTCATAGAAATGATATTATATTTCTTCTACACAACATACATATTCTATAAATATATAACCAAGTCTATGGAATTCGGTAGTATAGCAGTAAGAAAAATAATTTATAGACCCTGAGATTCCACCCTATCTTCCAATGAAGGTATAGTGGAGGAAATTCAAAATATAACCTTTCTTTTATAGTCACATAATAGAAAAAAATGTACCTTTAAAACATAATATAAAGCTTTAGTGGCTGAGAATATCTCCGCTAATATTTTCAATTTACACTTACACAGGAAGTACAAATTGCAAAAATAGTCTCGTGTCTTTATTTCTCCCTTTGATGCAAAGAAATCAAGCTATCATTATAGGAGCGCATTAGGAAGTAAATTAAAGACTTAAACATTCATAAAAGGAGACAAGAGGCTGCCAGTAAAAACTATGAAAAGTCTGTTATCTTGTAAGGAAGGGAAAATTAAACTATATTTGAAAAAAATACATGTTAGTGTGAAAATGATGAACAGTGAAACCTAACTACAAAGTGGGTAATACTTGGAACTGCAAAGTGTAACCATCACTGTATTTGTATAGCATAGACATTACAGGGAGTGACCTAAGCCGTCCAGGGAAAAGACTGCCCGGAATTAAACTTTGAAATGCTCATCATGGATTCTGTGAGGCCACTGGAGTTAATTTTTTTTTCCTCTGAAAAAGTAGTGATGCTCACTATTGTGATGACCACTGAACGCCTGGCTGAGAGTTTTCCAAGTAAACAGAAGCTGCTGACTACCTGTGGGGATTTACTTATCTGGAACGCAGATCCAGAAAGTAAGATGAGTGTGTGCAAATCACCATGTACCATCGTCCCATAGCTGCAGCTGAGGAGTATAGAGCAACAGGCCCATTTCCCGGGGCAATAAGGATTAACTGTCCCCCGCACCATCCAAGGTGATAATTCTCCAAGTTTAGCAAATTTTGACATCATCAAAATACATATTCTTAGGCTTCATTCTCAGATTTTGACACCATTTTCTGGGTTATGCGTCCAGGAATCTGTAATTTTTACAAAGTCCCTGCATGATTATCGTATATTAGACATTGATAAATCATTCTGAGCAAGGACAGGGAAAGAAATCTGAAAGCCAGAGTTATATATGAGCCATATCTGTCTCCAGGGGGTTTCACCTTTTACAAACAAAGCACCTTTGATCAGAAAGGGGTTTCTTTGATCACCTTTGACCTCAGTGACTCTGGCCACTGGGGAATAGACGATTGCATTAATCAGCTGGGACAGAACGTTTAAGACAGCATCCTTTCCCTTTTCATTTCAAAACCTCTTTGTGAAATAAGATAGGGCAAGAGTCTGTGCATGGATGGACCGAAGAGATTTCCCAAGAGTGCTAACTGTTTGGGTACTGCTCTGACTTGAATGTGCCTCCCCCCAGGTTTATGTGTTAGAAATTTAATCCCCAGGGCAACAGCCCTGAGGGGTGAGGCCTTTAACAGCTGACCAGGTCATGAGGGCTCTGCTCTCGTGAGTGGATTAATGTCATTATTGTGGGAGTGGGTTCCGATAAAAAGATGAGTTTGCCTCATACCCTAGGCACTCTCCTGCCCTTCTACCTTTCACCATAAAACAAGACCTCAAGGAAGCCCCCAACACATGTGGGCATCTGGACTTTGTACACCAGTCTCCAGCCCTGTAAGAAATGAATGCTCTTTATAAATTATCCAGTTGTGGGTATTAGCAGTGTGAAATAGACTAACACAGGCACTTTTTTTTTTTTTAAAGCAAAGAGACCCTTAAAGGCAATGAACATGAATTTTCTCTCTTCTAGAGTAGTTCAAACTTTGTGTCCTACCCTAAGTAGTAGAATTAATTTCAAGAGTTCATATGAAAGAATAATGCGGCACTTAAAAAAAAAAGGAAATAAAAGAAATGAACACCTAACTCATTTGCCTTCTGTTTCCTCCATTCTAGCAACCAACAGTGGAATGAAAATGTAAGCACACATTTTGTCCCATCATTCATCTTTAATTGTATATGTAAACTTCAAACCTTATCAGATTAGTGAACGTAAGAGGCTACTTTCCTTGGCTTGCTTTTTAGTGCTTATATTTTACGGAATAAATTTTGGTCATTATTATTTTACAATATTATTAAGAGAATTTAATCATAAGTCCTCATATAGAAGAAAGATTTCCAGGATTTCCAGCTTTCTTTATATAGACTCAACATTTGGAACAGAATGAGGAATGTAAGCAAGAAGGAACTTAATGTATCACATTTTTAAGTCACAAAGAACAGTGAATATACTCTCCCCAAACCGTACACCTGGGGACCATTCGAAAGCAAAAATTCAAAATTAGAAGTCTGAATTTCCCAAACGTCTAATCCCCTAAAACCGAATCACTATATTATGCTAATTGAACTGGAAAAGTTAAGAGACTGTGTCCCCTGGGTTCTAGGCCTCGATTTCCCACTTGTTTTGTAGCATTTATTCAGTTAAAAATGAATAATTTTACTCATTTAATTCACTCATATTTTCAAACTCTCCAAAGCTTCACCATCTCACTCAGTAAAAGCCAAAATCTATAAAATGACCGAGGAGTGGTCCTGAAAGGCCCGTCCCCCTTTCCTGTCTGTCTTCACAGCCACAGAAGCAGCCCTACCGGCCTCCCTGCTTTTGCCCCTCGAGGACACTTGGCCCAGAACTCTGCTGAGCCTCAGCCTTTGCTGTTTCCTGTAGCCATACCTGTGAGGTGTTTTCCTCTGGTCTTTGTCATTTATTTCCTTCTCCTCTTTTCCATTTTCCTCAAATACCTGCATCTTCTCTCTGAGGTCTTTTCAGGCCTTCTTCCCGACCCTCCGCTCCTTCCTGCTCCCCCATCTTCCTCATTTATTATTCTTTTTCCTGGCTTTGTTTTTCTTTAAATAACTTTTCATCAAATAAGTATCATGCATTTCTCTCTCTCTCTCTCTCTCTCTCTCTCTCTCTCTCTCTCTCACACACACACACACACACACATTTATTTATTTATTTATTTTTTTGAGATACTTACTCTGTCACCCTGGGTAGAGTGCCATAACCTCAGGCTTGCTCACAGCAAACTCAAACTACTGGGCTCAAGCAATCCTCTTCCCTCAGCCTCCCAAGTAGCTGGGACTACAGGTACCCACCAGAATCTGGCTAATTTTTCTATTTTAGTAGAGACAGGGTTTCACTCTTACTCAGGCTGGTCGTTAACTCCTAAGCTCAAAGGAGCCTCCCGCCTCAGTCTCCCAGGGTGCTAGGATTACAGGAGTGAGCTTCTGTGCCTAGCCCACCGGAAAGTAACTCCTATTCCATCCACGGTGTAGGGAGTTTTGAATGTTTTTGTGTATTCCGTACATGCTATGTTCCTAGAAAATTGCTTGGCACATAAAAGGAGTCAAATATTGTTGCCTGTTGAATATCATGCTCTGTTTTCCTCAGACCAGCAAACCACAAAAAGAAGCAAAAGGAGGAACCAATTTGCTCCAGATAATATCTGAAGGGAATTCAGCTTCATTCACAGCTCTTTAAAGTATAGTATTATTTTAATTGAATAATTATTCAAATCTTTGATAATCAGATTTCCTGTAAAATCCTTAGGAGATGACTGGGAATGTTGATTGTTACATAATTTATGATTCCCATAGTCAGGGTTAACCCAAGAATAAAAACCCTGTCTCCTCGCTTAGAATACAAAGTATCCACCCAAGAAGAGGCATGTAAATCAAGTTATCAAGAGAATATGGAATCATAAACCAAGATTTATGAAAATCAAAGTGTACAGAATAATAGAAAAGAGATAAAGCAATGTTCCTGGGGAAATTGATTTAATATTAAATTCACCATATTTTCTTTCTAAGAAAACATTTTGCAAAGCTAAGATAAAGTTTGCCCATCAGTTTCATAATTCAACAGAAGCTTATGTAACAGAAAGTAGCATGGATTGTTTTCATATGTTAGAAATTACTTCACATGTATTTATCTATCTTTTCTTTATGCTTGAGCAGTAATAATTCTTTAAAACAGAACAAATGGGCTCGGCGCCTGTGGCTCAATCAGCTAAGGCGCCAGCCACGTACACCTAAGGTGGCGAGTTCAAATCCCCAGCCCGGGCCCGCCAAACAACAATGATGGCTGCAACCAAAAAATGGCCGGGTGTTGTGGCGGGCTCCTGTGGTCCCAGCTACTTGGGAGGCGGAGGCAGGAGACTTGCTTGAGCCCAGGAGTTGGAGGTTGCTATGAGCTGTGATGCCATGGCACTCTACCCAGGGGGATAGCTTGAGGCTCCGTCTCAAAAAAAAAAAAAA